>QAXH01006276.1:0-15108 GCA_004335635.1 Chloromonas sp. AAM2
ATTTGCTCTCAACTAGGTTGCGTTTTGGTCCAACACAGCCGAGGACTTTGTAATCGCTGGAAAGTTGAAAGCTGTCAAAGGGGTCCAGTTAGCCCCACCATGGCACAGATGTGATGCTGTGACATGGATGTTGGGTCAAACTTGGTTGTGAAGCCACGCAAACTAGCTAGGCACGAAAGCTAAGTCGACCGCTATCCTGCAAGGCTGCTCAGCCTGACCTAGCAGGTGCCTGGGTGTCGAATTCAACTCCCTGTGCACTTTTCAGTTCATGAAGGTTGCACGTCTCATGCGTTCGCAACCGGTGGAAGCAATTGCTATTAGAACCAGATATTACACCATGTGATATATACCGCTATAAAATGCATCTGTAATTGACAAATGACAAATCTAATTGACAGATGACAAATGACACACATGACTCCATGTGACATGAGCCAAGCAGTGCCAAACCTCCAAATCTCACACTGTCCCAATACCGAGGCAACCATGATTGATAATTGGATTGTGTTCTGTCTTTGTGGCCTACCTGTTATTCGTTTTCCCAACATTCACCTTTCACGCCATGCAGCTGACGCCGACGGTCTTTCCTTTGAGCTAGGCAATGCTGAGGCGCTCACTCAGTTCGCCGACAACAGCTTTGATGCGTACACGATCGCCTTTGGAATCCGCAACGTGACAGACAGGCCAGCAGCACTGAGAGAAGCGTACCGGGTGCTCAAACCAGGCGGAAGGTGTGAGGGTGTGTGAGGATGTGTGAGGGGTGTGCGGGTGTGTGAGGGTGTGTGAGGGTGTGTGAGGGGTGTGCGGAGGTCCGAGGGGGATGTGGGGGATGGCTTCAAGGTTCACATAGGCTTGCACAGCGTTCAAAAAGCCTTGTCCTGCCTGCCTACCCAGTGGAAGACAGCAAACCAAGAAATCCAGAACATCGCTAGGCTTGCTGTGCTGACTTCCGGGCAGGCCTTCAAGCACCTCTAGCCATGCCGTCCAGGTAACCAGGTCGAGATAACATGGGATTATGAGACCATCACACCTAATTCACACTCGGGCAGCCCTGCCCTGCCTGCCCACAGGTTCTTATGTCTCGAGTTCAGCCAGGTGTCGGAGCCCATGCTGCGTCAGCTGTACGACGCGTACAGCTTCACCGTCATTCCGCGGGTGGGCGCGGTGGTGGCGGGGGACGCCGCGTCATACCAGTACCTGGTCGAGTCAATAAGGCAATTCCCTGACCAGGTATGATGCGGGGTGTGGACGGGTGTGGACAAGGGTGGCCGGGGGTGGCCGCTGTTTTTTTGCATTCTCGGTGTTGTGCGGATGCCTGAATCCATACAGCGGGATTCATGGCAGTGTTTCATACCAGTATCCGGACAAGTCAAGAAGACAGTTCCCTGACCATGTGTGATGGGTTGTTGATGCTGATGGTGGACCTGTCTTCAGGTCACAGGATGACATGGGTTGATAGTAGCGCGGTCATACATTGGGTCATACATTGAGTTGGTGCGACAATGTGCTGACCAGGTGGGGATTCGCAAGCAGAGTTCTTGCTGTTATGGAGAGTAAGGGGCAGGTTTCTTATTTGGAATCAAGGAAAATGTGTCCCTGTACTTTCTTTGAATACTGGTGTCAAGCACACGTGGTGCTTTCTGTTTGTTTCAAGTAGATCAGGGTGGTACTCATTCTGTGGCTGTCCTACAGGTCTGCTGTTCACGCCATGCTGTGCTACCATGGCTGTGGATTTTTGATTACATAGCTTCTCATGGTTCAACCCACGGTACCGCAGGACCAACCAGCTAGGCGCTCAGCAGCAGCCAACATCCCCGTCCTAAGCAAAGCATGGGCATGGTGCCCCCAAAAAACATGCATATGCAAGGTTCAGGGTCCCCTGGAAGGTCTGTTTCTGAGCCAGGAAAGGGAAAAGCGGTTGCTGGGTTGGCAAAGCCCAGTCATTGCCTTCTGGTTGTGGATGATGATGAAAAAATGCTGGTTTTGTGGATTGGTTTGCTGTTCACGCCATGCTTTGCCAACACAGCTGTGGATGATGTCTCTCCCTCCCTCCGTAGTTCAACTGTAACAGAACACGTATCAACGTATGCTGCCCGCAGGACACTTGGGCTGGCATGATTGAGGATGCGGGCTTCCGTGGAGTGGGCTATGACAACATACTGGGCGGGGTGGTGGCGCTGCACAGCGGATTTAAGCTGCCCCATGCAACTGATTGAGTATGGCTGGCTAGCCTGAGTCGGCTTCAAGTTGTCATGCATAGCCGACATGGCTCCCATCCCGTGTCCTTTCACGACTTTCTTATGAACCTACTGGTCCCAACAGTTATACATGTGGAACGGATGTAGATAGTGCAGCAGGGTGCGACGGTTATAGAGAGTAGAGCAGAGCAGCTGCAGAGGGGCACCGACAATGCACCGATCGCAAACGCTAGCACGGCATGCCAGAGGCGAGGCTGGATACCATTCTGACTAACCCTTTTTCTAGTCTTTGGCCTTGACTTTGGCGGCTCCGTCCTGTTTTGCTTTGGGTTGGCCTGCCTTGACTGCTTTGTTCCCTGCTTTCGTTTTGCTTTCTTGCTCAGGGTAGGCCAGGGCGGTGCCCATCCCGTTCCGTGTCTTCTGACGGCTTCCCTGGTGTAAATACATATATATACTAACCCTGAGCAGCAGAGGGAAAGGTCCAGGGAAGAACAGAAAGGCAAGTCAAAGCGCGGAAATGAGTGTGGCTGGCTAGACTGAGGCCTGTTGTCAAGCATAGCTGGCGTGTAGACTCCACACTCACGGTGGAATGTGGATGCATGCTAATAGAATCTTGCACCTAGATTGTTATCTTACATGTGATGTGCATAGCTGAAATGGAGTGGCACGTACGTTACGTGGGTTGTACGTTACACCAGTCAACAGAGAGCTAGAGCCTTAGGTCTGCTTCCCATGACAAACTAGACCCGTGCCCCGGGCACAGACTTGGAAGGCTGGTATTGTGATACTGCGGTGCAAGTCAGGATTAGGATGCAATGAGTGGAGTGGGACGCACGTCAGGGCTGGAGCAAGCATGCACCATCGTAGCAGCACGGTCTTGTTTGTAAGAGGCCGGTTCCGTGAGCAACGTACAGTGGGACCGGCCTCTAAGCTGGTTCTTTTCCTTTCTTTTGTGAACTGGGATTTGCCATGCCGGCAAAACTGAGAATCCATCAGCTCTGTGTTGAACACGCCAGTCACATCTTCAGGTCCTGTGGTCCTCGCTTTGCACTCGCTTTCCTGTGAAGCCTTGGGACCAATGTGGGCTTTTTTGGGGTGGGCGAAGTGCGGGGGAAGCGCGGCCAGTGCACGGCCATTGCACTTTGCGGAAGAGAAATAGTGTGCATGCTTGATCATTATGGCGGCCATCTGCACAATGCAGCATGAAAAAGCAAACGCAGTCCAGCGAGAGGAAAAGGCGGGTCAAAGTCAGTCAGAAACGGTTACGACAGGTTTTAGCCTGGTCCATTGAATGTCCATCGCGTACTCCAGCATCCTTCAGATTTTCACGGCAACTGGTGGCTTGGGGAAAACTGAGAATGTGCAGCCAGTACTAAAACGCAGCATATGGCTTGACCACCCACACCGAAGTACGGCTCAGGGAGTAGTGCAAGTCGCTGAGTTTTTGCAAGGAACGCAACCTGCAACACACAAATCGTTCAGTTCAGTGACTTCGGGTTACAAGACAGGTACGCACTTCCAGGCCAGGCCGGTCAACAGTGTACGGCTTGACTGACAACTTGGATTCAGGGAACACATTTGAAAACGAAGCTGCAGCTGTTGCCGCTTCATTCCAGACAACCAAGGCCAACCCATCTGATGCGTGCAGAAATGTGGCCAAGTTTACGGCGCCTTGGCTTTTTGACAACCGCTCTGCTCTGTCTGCCGGTGCTCCTGGCTCAGCCATCTGAGACTGGCACTCACCCATGGTGCGCATAGACAGTTGCGCAGTCAGTAGCTGCAGCCAGGCACGCAGACACTTTTGCTGGGGCACCGGCCTTCGCCCTCCTTACCCTAACGTGCGGTCAGCTACCCTAGCTTCCGGGCCGCGGGCGCAGCTCATCTCCTTTTGCTACAATTGCCCTCGCAGGAAAGTCGAGGCAAAGAGCAAGCAGGAGGCCATGCAGCAGGCTACAGGTCCTGGCGGCTTGAGCGAGACTGTGTTCGAGATGCCTACAGTACGTGCCACTGCCATTCAGGGCGATTCCAGCTCGCACGGTGCTGACGAGGTGAGACGTTATGAACACAGCCACAAGCCAAAGGGGCTAGTTGAGACAATTCAGTCGGGTTAGTGAGTGCACTGCTTGCAGCCTTTGGCATAGGTACGCATTTCACTACTTATAACAAAGTTGTGAACAAGTCAAGTCATAAATGCATGCAGATCAAGGTGCATATTGTTGGCACACTCAGCTGCAATAACAGTCCCAGTTTCATTGTTATAACCGAGCCAGAATACTGCATGCCTGCCGTTCACAGGGGAGCCAGTCTGAGCAGCCGAGTGCCCAGGAGCGCTTGCTTGCATGGTGGCAAGACTGGAAGAAGTACTATAACAAGAGCTACCCTGACGCAGCAGCGGACGCCAGGGCCTTTGCCAACTTCCAGGCGCACATGCAGCGAGTGGTCAGTGTCAACAGTGACCCTGATATCACACATTGGGAGTCAGCCAATCAGTGAGTGCTGATATGCGGCCTTGCCACAAATGGATGCACCTGTGGGCCCACTCAAGCACAACTTGCATGAAAGTCAGCTCCATGACAGCACAGCTTGCATAAACTGTAGCTCATGCACTCTCCTGCATTGTGCCTAGTCTATGAAATAGCAACGCCTTCTTACATAGCAAAGCTTATTACGTAGCACCACATGACATGGCAAGTCAGTTGTGCAAAGCCAACTCTTGTTTGCTGCCAGACAGTGTGATGATGGCTGAGAGAAGCTTTTGAACAGACACTGACGTTGATCATCAACCCCACACCGTGTGAGAGAGTAGATGTGCAGATGTGCATGTGTTGCTATGCCCTCTCCAGGTTCTCGGACTTGAGCTGGGAAGAGTTCAAGGCACAAATGCTGCCGCCCATCCCCACAGACACACTCAAAACACTAGACAATAAGCGGTTGACCGGCCGCAAGTTGCTGGCACACAAGCAAAGCAATGCAACCCACCATCAGGGTCGCCGCCAGCTGCAGGAAGTGTTTGACTGGCGCTTGCTGGGCAAGACAACACCTGTCAAGTACCAAGGGTGAGTGACCCATATGCACGTGGGCAAGCGTCAACAAGCAATTCAACGGCCAAGGGTGACTGCCCCGCGTGTATCACACCTGAACATTGGGCACGTGAAACACACATGGGGCCATTTGGACAAGTGTGTTAGAAGCTAGAAGCAGTGGGTGATGCATGCGTTCTTAACATGTGCAGCATGCTTGCCCTTTGAAACGATTCACATCAGGCAAAACATCAGAACCACAGGGCCAGGTGCCCATATATGGTAACCTCCCATTGATGCATTCAATGCCTTGCATTTTGAATTCACACGTGCAACCGCCAACGAAATCGGCCTTCTGAAAGAGGGAGCAGTTAAAAGAACTTTTACCTACACTGCATAGCGTTACAATGCCTTTACCTGCATCTACACCGGCCTTTCCACCTCGTCCATCACCTTTCCAACCCGACTGATGGCAGCACGTTTGTCATCTCTTGTTTGTGTTGCATAGCCATACAGACGTAAGTGAAGCTCCAGCATGCACCATGCAAGGCACGCATCACAGGCACTCGACGTTCCTTTACTGGTACGATGGTTGCAGGGGCTGTGGGGGGTGCTGGGCGTGGGCAGGAACATCTGTGGTTGAGTCCGCCTACCTAATCTCACAAAATCTCACATTCGCTCAAGCACCTATCGACCTGTCCGAACAACAGGTGGGTCACGCCGTGGTGTATTTCAAAGCCACTTGTTGCCTCCCACTGCAAGATCGGCTTACGCCATCATTATGTGGCTTGATATTAATACGTTTTCACTACGTCATGGCCATTCTAGAGTGCGCTGTGACTCCCATGCAGCATAGAGGCAGCACAGTGGCTGCATGAATCATGCAATGTGCATGGCATGGTCAGCATGAGCAGTGGATCATCCAGCATGTACGTCATACAGTACATTGCCGCTGGCCCACGCTCATTGGGCAGCCTCCTTTGTGTTTCGCCCATGCCTCCTTCCTGTATTCCTTCCTTTCATGTGCAGCAAGCACTTTATGCTTGCACCTGTCTCAACCAGCACATGCTCATTGTGCACCCAACACGTGCAATCAGGCTGATAAATGGGTCGATCTTTCCTTCCTTCCATGTGCAGCAACCACTTTATGCAGCAACCACATGTCACATGTGCAGCACTTTCTTTACTATTTTCCTGTGCCAACTATCAGGTCCTGAGCTGCTATCACCCCAATGGCTGCCAAGGAGGCAACCCCGGTGAGGTCATTCAGAAGGCGGCGATCACTCCACTGGTGCTGGAGAGCAATTACCCAACGGTTGTCAACGGTTGGGAGTTTGATTCGGGTGAGTGACCGAAAAATGCGATGTGGGATGGGGTGAACGTACATGGTGGCGCAAACCGTCCATGTGTACCTTGCTGCAAAGCCACTGTTCGCAATCAGCAAATACACATGCACAGAGTATCAAATACACATGAGTGCACACAATCACATAAGGGTTGCAAGACTCCCGTACGACAGTCTGCTCCATGCCGTGAAATCTTTGCGAGCACGTGTGCACGTGCTTACTCCTGAACCCTGATAATTACTCAACAATCGCCTGCCTGCTGTAATTAGCATGCCTGCTGTAAACGCGTGGCCATGTGCAAGTTGGAAGCACGAGTGCACGCGCTGGACCCTGACGATTCCCTGCCCTACTGGACGTTTTGCACTGTGCAGCGGACTGCAACGCAAGCCTGGCTAGCAGCAGGCCGGCCCTGCAGCTGGCCAACAGGAACTCCTACTACGGCGAGTCGCTGAGCGAAGCCGCCATCATGGCGCAAGTCGCCATCGCACCCACGACCCACTTGTTTGAAGTCGCTGACGACTTTTGGGGCTATGCGGGAGGTGTCTACACGCCACGTTTCTGCTCCGCGTCACCACAAATGAATCACGCTCTGGTAAGGACGCCTACCCACGCAAGCTCGCAGCTTATTTAAAAACCATCCAAGTCAGTGAGTCACCCCGTCAGCTTGCTCGAACTTCCCCCGGCATGTCATCACCCACTGCGCACGTGTTGTGTATGCCCGAATCGTCAGCCTTCTGACACTGCCGTACACTCCCTCCGTGCTGCAGGTCATTGTCGGCTACTCCCTGGCAGGACGTTACTGGATTTGCCGCAATAGCTGGGGTGTAGGCTGGGGCGCAGAGGGCCATATATTGATCGCTATGGGGTCGACCGTTCGCTACGGCCCTTGCGGTCTCTCCATGTTCACAATGCGCCCAGATCTTGCGTTCAGCATGACTATACCCACTTCCACCCCCGGATTCGCCAATGCATATCCCAACACAGCGCCTCCGACACCATCACCTCCGACCCCAGCGCCTGCGACACGATCACCTCCAAACCCAGCGCCACCGAGCCCCCCGCCTCCGATCCGAGCACCTCCGAACCCAGCGCCCCCGAACCCAGCGCCTCCGACCCGGTCGCCTCCAAACTCAGCGCCTCCGACCCGAGCGCCTCCGAATCCAGCGCCCTCGACCTCACCGTCGGCATGGCCTAGGGCTCCCAGGGCGCCCAGGGCACCAAGGGCACCCAGAGCTCCAACAGCTCCAAGAGCCCCAAGGGCCCCATGGGCCCCAATGGTCCCAAGAGCCCCAATGGTCCCAAGAGCCCCAAGGGTCCCATGGGCCCCAAGGGCACCGAGCGCCCCAACAGTACCCAGGCTCCCATCTCCACCAGTGCCCAGGCCCCCATCACCACCGGTGCCCAGGCCCCCACCACCACCGCGCAGAGTTTGAGTGTCGTGTGACTGTCGGCAACCACAGTTGCACGTGTTGTCGATCTTTGCGGCATCAAATAAACATTTCAATGGCGAGGACAGGCTGCGATGACAACCCATGGGCATTGTCATGTGTGCTCGCGGCACTACAAGCGCACCAACATTTTGTGATTGGTCATATCCACAGCCCACAGGCCAAAGCACCAGTACTGCTTTGGTGCTGGTACTGGTTTGCAGTCAGATATAGTCATAAGTGGGACGGAAGTGTGCCTCTCGGGCATACACCCTCAGAGCCCTGTCACCTGCAGGCAGGTTGTTAGCCGCAGCAGGCCTTCAGCATTTCCTACTGCTCTTGTGCTGCGGTGTGACGCATGCAAGACCGTCGCATCCGGCGCTCAGTGCTTTCACACTCACGTTGTATTGGATGAGTGAGTTATCTGTTAAAAGCAGAGAGCTGACTAGCGACACTAATCTGTGTGTGGTTTTGATGTTCAGTTGGTTCGTGTTCGTGCACATATAAAGCACATGCAAGGTGTACCAACCAGGACTGTGTATATATTCTCCGAGATTATAGCAGAAGTCACACATGCACTGCGTACAAACGCTGAGAAGCTAGGGTACGCAGGTTTATTCATGCTGTACGGCCCTTGCTTTTCATTATTATCCGCGTTCAGGAGGCTGTGAGGGCTGCAACATGTCCTGGCAGTTGAGCCATGCTGCGTACATTTTAAGACCCGGTTTTTAACCATTGACCAGGTGCCGTTTTGTCGGTTTTGCACCCAGCATTGCGCTGGAATTCGAATCTGATGTCAACGACATCCTTGCATCAATAGTGCATATGCTCTGTTCAAGTGCAATTGACCAGGGCGAGCTCAGTTGTTGGGGCAGTGGCTGTTGTTGCCTTGCTCCAATGTTCGCAAGAATTCACGCATGGACGCTTTGCTTGACACGCTGGGACTGGCACGCTTTGCATGCACCTTCTGTGCTCTGTTTCTGTCGTTCATAGCCGGTTGCCTCCTTCCTGTCTGTTCCTTCATGCCTTCAGGATTTCATTTCTGCCTTCGTTCTTGCCTTTCTTCTCCTTTTTTGCTCAGGGCAGGCAGGTCAGGGCGGTCCCCTGTCCTGTGACGGCTTCCGTGTTGTAACACATCATCATGTGCTTCATGGTTGAGTGGATGAGCTCACAATTCATCAAAGGCTCTCAGTCTAGTATGAGGCAAAACATTACCCGGTGTGGATGCCGCTGGCGGCGGAACTCGGATAATCCAATCAAACAATCTATCATCGCACTGGCGCAAGCGACAGCGATTGTTTGCGCAGGCTCTTTCTGTATCGAAGCAACCAGGCGAAAAAATCCTCTATCATGGACGTCAGGTTGACTGCAGAAACTGATAGATTTCATCCGGCACTTTTCACTCCTTTGGCCTTGCAAGCTGCACCGTTTTTCTCTGCAAGCAATCAACAGGTGGGCACGTGTATGCACGGATGAGGCCATAACCTGGCTGCATGCATGCGCCACTGCAGTTGACCACAGGAGCCGTTCTCCAAGGTTTGGTTGCAACAAAGACAAGATTGGCTTCCCATCCGTGGCCTGCAGACCCTTGAGCCATCGCAGTTTCACAGGTCAAGTCTGCCGTCCCTCTGCATACCAATCAGCAGGCGAGTTCATGTATGCACGTGACACCAGTGATGTGCCCCACTCGGTGCACAGAGTGCATGGCTCTGTCATTGCACCCGAATGCATAACCATCGTCGTACCATCCCATCACCAATGCATGCCATCACTGCGGGCAGTATGGCTTTGGCCTACCCTCTGATGCAAACTTGCCCCAGGCCACCATGTATCATTCACCTCTTGCCTATACAAACTGCATCCCCCATGGACAACCGTCAGTGTGGTTCAAAGCTGCGCGGAGCTGCTAACAAGCCACGTGCCTTAGCAGGCCTTTGCACGTGCAGTTGCATGCCATGGTTGTGTGTGCTTCTGCCACGCGCTGCATGCGTCACTCAGCCACTATCACAACTTTGGTAGGCGACGGTGTCCAGCCTCGTCTTGTCTCATGCATGGTTTGCTAGCGTTCGCTCTCTGATGTTATCAATACATTATTAATTTTCTGATGTTATCAATACATACCACTCTGCCTGTACCGTGGGTTGAACTATGAAAAGCCATGTAATGATGATGATGATGATGATGACTCTGCCTGTAGGTCCAGACAGCACAGATGGCCGAGTCACGGTTACTAACCGCCGCTGCAGCAGGCGATCTGGCGCTTGTGTCCCAGTTGATAGGCGAAGGGGCCGACGTGGCGCATCAGGACCCCCAGGGCATGAGCGCACTCATGCATGCGGCCGATGGCGGACATGTGGAAGTTGTGAAGACGTTACTGGAGGCAGGGTGCCCCTGGAACCTGCAGGTGAGCCGTTCGTTTGGTTGGATGGTATGGTTAATACTAGAAGTAAACGGTTAAATAAACGGTTAAAAAACGGTTAATACAATTGTAGGTGGTGAAGGCATTAGTGGAGGCCGGATTTTTGCCGACTGACACTGGTTGGTGGTTATGCATGTGTGTGGCTTGCATGCGTGAAGTGATGCCTGTCCCCACTGCAGGACCTAACAGTGAGCAACACAGAACATGATGCTGCGTGTGCAGGTCCAAGAGTGTGACGTATCATGCGTGCATTTGATCAGAAGTGTGATCTGCCGTGAGCTTATGTGTGTGTGGTCTTTGATGTGCAACTATGTGTGCATGCATGCATGCATGCAGGATAAGGATGGCTACTGCGCTGGTGAGTTGGCTAAGCTCGCTGCGGCTGGTTGTCTAATGAAAGGACAGCTTTCGGCAGTCGATGTCTGGTGCCCTTCAACAGAAGGATATGAGGGGACGTCAGGCCTAGCCTAGCGCCTGAATATGTTTATATTACAAGTCTTACTGCATGCAATCATGACTACGGCATGGATAGACGCATATTATGGCCTCGCCTCCGTGTGTTATTTAGCCTTTTGCACCCTCTGTATGTTGTCTAGTCTTTTGCAGCCTTCTGTGTCTTATTAGCCTTTTGCAGCTGTGTTCGGCAGCAAATGCTCTTGCCGTGCTACTGCAGGCGAGTATGCAGCGGGCAATCCTGCTCTTGTGGAGCTGCTGATTGAGTGGGGCGTGCACGCGGAGGTGGTGCTTGGGGCAGCGGAACGGTAAGCTGGGTGAGGAACAGGCCAGGGTTGGGGTTTTGTGCTAAGCAAAACAGGGCGAGCTGACACAAATGAATGGAGCACACACGATGAAGAGCAAGGTGCCCGCCTGCCATCTCACCCGCCTCCAGGTTCTGCCGTCGCATCAATGAGGCCTCGGTTTGGAAAGTGCAGATCTTTGCACCAATGACCTTGATCCTTGACCCATTGACCTTGATCCTTGAACCAATGACCTTGACCCTTGAATCAATGACCTTGATCCTTGATCAATGACCCTGATCCTTGAACCAATGACCCTGATCCTTGAATCAATGACCCTGATCCTTGAACCAATGACCCTGATCCTTGAACCAATGACCCTGATCCTTGAACCAATGACCTTGCACCCCGTCCTGTCTGCGTGTTGCTGTTCCGTTTTCTGTTGCACTGTCAACAATGACGATGGTGGTCCGTCTTGATCCATTCTTTGCATGCAGAGCTGCAGCATGCGCACTTGCAGGGTCGTCGGTTCTGGTGCTGTTGGGTTTTTGGAATGCCATGCACTAATGATCATGATGCTGATGGTCCTTATTCGTTTGCAGGGCAGCTTCCTCCGCTCCTGCCGGGCCCTCAGGGGCAGCAGTCAACGCCCGGTACTTGGAACAGAAACTGCACTACTCAGAAGATGGGACGAAACTGCTTGATGCTGACGGTGAGCATGCAAGCCACTGTTAGGAGGCTGGTGCAGGCACTCTGGACGAGAGTATCAATCTGATAGCCATACTTTTGCTGGAATGGAAGAGCAGATAATCAAGTGTCAATACTGTTGCATGATTGGGACCGGGGGGTCCGGTATGGTAACTTGCACAAAGGGCACCGCTCAGCGCCGAAGAATGCTGGCAAAGTGCACCCCAATGAGATTGTGCATGAGTAGATAGTCAGTTAGGGTTCTTCGCTCGCACATGCACATGATTGCATGCAAGGCAAGTGTGACACCCCCATCCCTCACACTTACTCATGATCGGCACGCATCTCACTCCTCACATTCCCTCACGACAAGCATCACTGTGACAGTTTCGCCTCGCTTTTCTTTCACCTTTTTCATCTCGCTTCCGTCAGAGGTCTGGCAGGTGTGTGGCCGTTTCTCACTCGTCACCCTTTCTCTCCTTCACGTGTGGCCGCAGGCGAGGCGGTCATGATGGGCTGGGAGGGCCCTCTGATGGTGCGCCATGCAGCGGTGATATGCGCCCGTGGCGGGGAGGTCATGAACGTGGGCTTTGGACTGGGGCTGGTGGACCAGGCAATACAGGCAAGGAGACGGGGGAATCAAGTAAACGCATTCCCTTGCAGTGCAGTGCAGTTCATATGCTGTGCAGCACAGGCAACACAGGCTTCAAAAACTGCCCTTCCCCATCTACACTTGCACTAGTATTTATTTGAATGTATGTATCTGTTTACTCCAGGCAAGCCGGCAGATTAGGCTGCACTCACACCCT
This sequence comes from Chloromonas sp. AAM2, assembly GCA_004335635.1. Taxonomy (NCBI): domain Eukaryota; kingdom Viridiplantae; phylum Chlorophyta; class Chlorophyceae; order Chlamydomonadales; family Chlamydomonadaceae; genus Chloromonas; species Chloromonas sp. AAM2. The sequence continues at coordinate 12,644 of QAXH01006276.1, forward strand.
CTTTGTGCTGCTGAGATGTGTGATCTGTGCGAGGTATAAGGCCAGGTCATGTACAGATGTTGTGCTCTTCTCGTCACTAACTACTAATCATCTCCGGTTTTGTTTAGTTTCAACCAAAACTTACCTCGCAAAGGCTGTGCTGACCAGAATACCTTGGCCGTCTCCAGTATCCCACGTTTTAGAAACAGTCAGGCGGTTTGACCGTTTTGGGCAATTTCCAGCCCAAGAACTGGCGTATGCGGCGATTCTGGTGCCGACGCCCTGAATGCGTGGCACGCTACTCTTGGATGCGCCACCCTCGTATGCAGACCCATGATGAGGTGTCCTCCCACCCAATCATCAAGACATCGCCCAGCCAGCGCACCCATGCATGCTCACAAGTGCCTGCCACGTGCAAGTGCATGAGGTGTCGTGCCGCACAGCTGTGTGGTCAAGGTTTTGCCAGCAACTGCAAACTGCCTGCAGACACACCAGGTGTCCTCCCACACAATCATCGAGGCGCATCTTGACGTGTACGCCCATGCATGCGCCCTGGGGTGGGCGCAGCGGCCGGGCGTGAACCTCATGCAGGGCAGGTGAGGCGCACGTGCACTTCTGTGCAGGCCTGTGTGTGCATGTGCATGTGCATGTGCTTTTCGGCAAAATAAATGGCTTGTCTGTCTCGACTGTTTGCCATACTGTGCAGGCTTGTGCATGTGCATGGAAGCACTGCAGTGGCATCTGGTCTCCGCACCTCAGTTGCATCATGCAAGTGCGCTATTGTTTACTGCACATGCACATACACGTGCACACGCACATGCACATGAACATACACACATTGCGCTGAGAATTCTGGTTATGCCCATTGGATGCTATGAGAACATGCCCTCATTGTGGAATTCCGTGCAGGTGGCAGGAGGTGGTGCCTGCTCTCATAGCTCAAGGAAAGAAGTTTGATGGTATATTCTTTGACACCTACGGGGAGTTCTATGGAGAAATGTTCGATTTTCATCAACTTGTAAGAGGATAAGATCGCTACGGTTGGCATGCAGACGTCATATGTGCATGTGCATGACTTGTTTATCCGTTTTGGGGATACAGAGGGACAATGATCGACATGGCACCTGATGTGCAGTTACTGGTGCGATTATTCCTGCTTTCTCCGGTCCATGACATTCAGTGTCGGTGCCCTTTAGCAGCTACTGATATGTTGATATTCAGCTGATATGTGTGTTGACTTGGTTCATCTTCGATGACTGGTTATCACGCAGTTGCCCAAGCTCCTGAAGCCTGGAGGCATCTACTCGTTCTTTAACGGTCTGGCGCCCGACAACATCTTCTTCCATTCCGTGTATGGCCGGTGGGTGCTGCCAGGTGCTGCCAGGTGCTGCCTGATGCTGCCAGGTGCTGCCAGGTGCTGCCTGATGCTGCCAGGTGCTGCCAGATGCTGCCAGGTGCTGCCAGGTGCTGCCTGGTGCTGCCAGGTGCTGCCTGATGCTGCCAAGGTGCTGCCTGATGCTGCCAGGTGCTGCCAGGTGCTGCCTGATGCTGCCAGGTGCTGCCAGGTGCTGCCAGGTGCTGCCTGATGCTGCCAGGTGCTGCCTGATGCTGCCAGGTGCACGTTGTTTTTTCTATCTGGTCACCTCCGCTGCCAGGTGGCATGCCACTACCTGGTCACACCTCAGCCACCATTCAGGTGGCATGAGAGTTCTGCTGTCCGGACACATTCTTGAGCTACGCACTTTGCCTGCTTCTCCATGCGATGAACTGATCCGTCGTTCCTGTAAAAGTCATGTCTGCGTTGTCTGTCTCGCATGTTTCCTTTTTGGCTTGTGGCAGGTCAGAGCGATGACCATCCTGTTATGAATCTGTGACGGCTGTCTGTTAAAGCCATATATACTATATGTACTATATATGTGACGGCTGTTTGTTTGAGCCATGTGTACTAAATACATGTGGTGTGGCATGATTGCTATGTAAGGCCTGAATTTTGCGACCGATTTCCAATCGTAATTTCCTGTCTGTTCTGACAGGTTGGTTCAGTTGGAGCTGAGCTCCCTCGGTTTTGAAACGTCCTACGAGCGCATCCCCATCAGGGAAGCCGTGGATGAATCCGTGTGGGAAGGCGTCAAGAACAAGGTGTGAAAAGAAGGGAGAGGAGAGCAGGCAGTGTCTGGCAGGGACACCAGGGATGGCAGAGGATACGTCTGGGAAAGGATGGAAATGAAGGACTTGACAGGACTCAGGTCCAAGGGTGGTCTGCCTCTGCCTCTTCATTCGTCTCCTGCAATGCCCTTCGTCTTTTTGTCCACTTCATTGTGGCTCGCAACCAATACTTGCCTAGCTTTCCATCCCTTTTGTTTCCTCTTACACATGCGTTGCAATCTCATGCTGTGCAGTACTGGCACTTGCCGTTTCCCTTACACATGCGTTGCAATCTCATGCTGTGCAGTACTGGCACTTGCCGTTTCCCTCACACATGCGTT
>QAXH01006276.1:15190-41129 GCA_004335635.1 Chloromonas sp. AAM2
TGCCGTTTCCCTTACACATGCGTTGCAATCTCATGCTGTGCAGTACTGGCACTTGCCGTTTCCCTCACACATGCGTTGCAATCTCATGCTGTGCAGTACTGGCACTTGCCGTTTCCCTCACACGTGCGTTGCAATCTCATGCTGTGCAGTACTGGCACTTGCCGTTTCCCTTACACGTGCGTTGCAATCTCATGCTGTGCAGTACTGGCACTTGCCATTCTACTTCCTGCCCACGTGCGTCCTCAAGCATCAGGAGTAGGACATGGAGAGTAGACACGGAACTTGACGGAATGTGGAGCTTGGTTGCGTGCCATGCACATGCCTCTGTTCCACGTGTGGGACGATACAGATGTGAAACGCACACATACACACACACACACACACACACACACCGCACGTGACTTCTGGATTGCCACAACGCAACGTGGTTTTCAGCTAACAACAGGGGACTTTTCATCCCACTCATAGTCCGCCTGCTCCCGATGGATTGTTCCATGGCCCAGGTTGGTGAGAGAGTGACCCAGCTTCATGCCGATCTCAGCGCGCTAAACGCGCAGACGTCCACGTATGAGTTCTACTGATTACCAGGGTTGATTAGGACGGTATCGAGCCTCGTCTTTTGCATGGCTTGCTAGCGTTCGTGCATGTGGGCCCCCCTGGTGTTACTTGTTTACATCTGGAAAGCCCTTAACAGGACATTGCTTGAGCCGCGTGCAGAAGCTCTTACGCCCTTGCCAGTTGGATTAGAAATGCAGTCCTGGCGGGTCACAGCTCTTTGACCAAAACGCAATAATCCTTCACAACGACAGACTACACCCAGGGGCCCACATGCGCTTGAGCGCAAACGCTAGCAAGCACACCTACACTCGCAGTTAACACATAGCACAGCAACCAAAAAAAAGAAGTCTGCCAGTTCTGGGACAATTCCTGTCAATACCACCAGGAACCACAACAACATGTTACACGGTCCAGCATGCTCAACAAGTCAGCAAAACAACGTGCATGACTTGCCCAACGACATAGAACTAGCTGAAGTCGTGCATAGATTATATCCCCATGTATCTGCAGTGCTAGGGCAGGATATCACGTCTCAGTATCGTGATATTGCACGTTTGAACGGTTGCTGCTCAATCACGTGGCTACCAGCGCAACTGCAGAAAACAAACGCCAAGGTTGACGGCCAGACAGACAAAGTAGGGTCGTGCACTTGATGATTTTCTAAGCAAACATTTGATTCTTAACAAAGGCGTGATTTCCCCAGGCACGCTGCAATCTCCTCAGGCGGTTGCTCCACGCGTGTCCTTGTACAGTCCAGTAGGGCTGAACTCGTAGAACAGCCTGTGCACACATGGGAGAGACGAGAAGATACGTGAGCCATCACTATGCCGCGGTGCATTGTCAGTGATGCACTACAAGATACCCATCACAACTGTCACTGTTGTGACAGTTGACGTTACACCAACTGCGCTAAAGGTCACCAGCCACTGCACTATAACTCACTTTTTCTGTTTTTTCTTTTCTTTTACGGGGTTTTCACCACCGGTCGCACCTGACGAAGCGAAGTCGTGCCTTGTCTCCGGCCAGACCCTTGACCGCGGTCCATGCGTCCCAGCGCGCCCTGCCTTCAAAGTCCAGCCCGCCGCGCTCGGCCCACTGTGCAGCACCATAACACAAGCACGTGTCAGTATTGGGCATGTGATCACAGCTCACTTCAACTGCAATGGCAGCTGCTTTCACAAGACACAACGGCCCAGTGGCCCTAACACTTGGACCGAGTATGCAGAAAGTCCTATATCGTTTGGACCAAACATGTAATGCCTTTTGCTTACTGTGGTACACTCACCATGGGGCGCTCTGTGGTGTTGTCGCCCTGGGTGGCCTACAGGACCACACAGAAGGAAACGTTCGACAACTGGAGAAAAGAAAGGAGAAGTCAAAGCGCGAAGAGGAGTCAAGGGACAACTGCAGGCCTGATTACAATGCATCATTGCAAGCATGTCCAGCAAACGGTTGGCTGCCCAGTCGATGAGCTCCTACACCGCAGCTTTGACAATGTAGTGCACTTCAGCATGGAGCCTCACAAGTGCCTGTAATAACTACCTGCATGTGCAGCGCATACAGCCGGTAGAAGTCGTCTGGCTTGGCTGTGGCTCCTCCAGGCCTGCTGATCTGCAGAGCGCCGCACATGCAAAAGTCATCAATGAAGGGTCGGTGTGTTGCACGAGCATGGGAGTACTACATGGTGTGCCCGGTAGCATCAAGTTCAAGAACTCGCAGTCCAGACCTTTACTACAAGACTGTCAAACAAAGTCACACAAGGAAAGTCCATTTTGTCTGAATTAAAGGCTAGACCTAAGTTGAACGATGCAGTTCTGTCAAGGGGCTGCACATGCACCCACCATGCGCCATGCAAGCTTCTCATACTTGGCAACGAGGGCATCGAATTCCGCAGCATCGTACTCGGTTTTGGCATGGGGCGACCGGTCAGCGGAGGCCTCGCCCTTGGCTGCGAACAATTACATTATGCAAGATGAGACGCTTGTGGGTATCACATCAGGCATGGCTTGCTAGCGTTGACGCCCGGTGCATGTACATGCATCATGCACTTTGCGCGCACGCTGGCCTGTCCTGAGCAACAAAGGCGAAGCACAAAAGCTAAGTGTAACCAGCGCCTTCCAGTGTGGGAGATGTAACCATGGAGTAAGCAGGAGGCAAACACACAATACTGTGTCCTGATTGCACATGCAACAGTTATCGGCGAACTGTTATTGGCAGTGACATCTGAGATGGCACGGGCCTCAACGCAAGGCGTCCAGTAACGCAGACCAAACACTGAAGGCACATAATGCACGTTCCTTACCTTTCTGTGCTTGAAGCTTGCGGAGTCTCGCACGAGCGCCTGCAAGGCAGCGCAACGGCCGGCGTCGCGGATCACAAACCCAATCCCGAATGGCTGCACGCGTGCGGTTGAACCACCGACCTCTGAGCTTTTGACGATCGTCTCCCGGTGTTGCGTCAAGGAACGCAGCGCTTTGCAAGGCCTCGGTCAAAGCCTCAATATCGTCTCCAGCCGCATGCAGTGCAGCAACGGCTGCTTCTGGGCTCATCGCAGCTTGTGCAGTTTGCGCTCACCGGAGATAAGGTTGTGATATACAGATGGCTGCTGAAAAAGTTGCGGATACCAAAGGCAGGGGTGTGTGCGTTGCGTGCGGCCGCGTCAAGTCTTGGACGGGTGGGCATGCTGAGTGACAGGTGTCGCAATGTTCAGACGAGCCCAACGCTATCCTAGAGCATGCCAAACGTCAAACTCAGAGCACGCTAGATGCAGAAGTTGCTCGCAGAACTGGCTAACTTTCTTTTTTTTGGGTTGTAGTGCTGCTGTGAACCGCAACGCGAGAGACCTGAGAGCATTGTTGACCATGGGCAAGGCATAGACCACAGGTCCACGATTAAAGGGTAATCTCGGGCAAAGCAAAACCCCAACCACTCTTCTTTTTCTCCCTAGGCTCAGCAGCGGCTGTATACCGCTCAGCAGCTTCAGGCGTGAACCCTGCTCGTAGTGGTGTTTGGCCGTTCGAGCGATCGGTCCGCTTCCTTTCCTTGGCTCGCAGCGGTATTACACCCCCCTAGTTGCGATTGATGTCGCAGCCCCTAACGTTTTTGGGGCTATTGAACTGATGCTGCTGTGGAAGGTTGTTGAATTCTGGCTTTGCGGGTCATTGGCAGCTGGACTGGTGCGGCTGTGACGATGTTGTTCTTTTGGGTTTCCGACAAGTCAAGTTAGTCAAAGGAAGAGCGGGCAGCACATGGCAGCATCTGAGGCGAGTTTACACTGCATAGTTATATACGTAATTTGAACTGAGACTTGCAAATGGTTTGCGCAGCAGGCATGTCTATCAAAGACACCCGTGAATCTGAATAAGAGTCTGAACAAGAGCATGACAAACATTCCCGCTGCTATCACGCAGCTAAACAGGCGGTCCACACCACACAGGCCACTCATACAGTGCTGCCACACCACGACCCCACATAGCTACACAGTACACACCCCAACCTACAACCAGCCGTCAACAAACACCACATCAGCGTTGCTGCTACCTGTAACGAGCCCAATTTCTACGCTTGTTTCTTTGCCTGTTTCTGCAAGGTACGTTCATCCCTCAACCACCGTGCGCATGATTCCTTGAGCCAGGTCATTAGCCTGCAGTTCCTCCCCAAGCCTGTGGAGGTCCTCCATAGATGCACTGGCGCCAAGGGAAGATGGCCCCGCCTGCGCCACACCATTAACCGTCGCAAAACCGCTCGCCATTGGCGCCCACGTCGCCATGATTCCGCCAGCCATCACGTCCGACTTGGGCGCGCCCCAGCCAGCCAACTGCCCATCAGCTGCTACAGCGCAAGGCGACCAAACGCTGCTTCCAGCGAACATGGAGAAGCCCTGGATTGCCGAAGGAAGGGAGACGGAAGCAGTGGAAAGGCCGTTTGTGGTAGCTACCAGGCTGCTGCCACCTCCTGACACTTCGTCTGGCAAGCTGCGGTGCAGAATGGGATCAGGTGTGCAGCCGCCTGGCAGGTCGTCCGGTAGGCTGTCGTGCAGGGAACGGTGGGTTCTGGAGCCACAACTACCACCAGCCGCCACAGCAGCGGAGGCGGTTGCGTAACCAACAGCAAACGGTTGCACCGAGTCGGTTGGAAAGTATCCAACACCCGAGGGAATGGTCGAGGCATATGGGACAGCAGCGGGGTTGTTATGGTTGTTGCAGTAGCTGGTGCCGACCGTTTCTGCCGCGAGCGGGCTGGTGTCAGCGAGGTGGCGAGACTGCGGGGCGAACGCGGGTGACGGGGCGTTGCCGGGGGCAGTGTTGGCGGCTGCTGACTGGCGGGCAGATAGCGGGTACGTGAACGGGTCGGCCCGGGCGGAAAGCGGCTGTGTGAACGGATCGCCACGTAGACGCTGTGTAGCAATGGCTGCGGCCACTACAGGGTGGTGAAAGGGTGACTGGTGTAGGCCGGTGAGATTAGTGCAGACCAGACCGGGTGAAAGCGGTGGGATTACCACTCCTGGGGTGTGACCGTTGGGCGCTGGAGGTGCGACGTTGTTGGCAGTGCGCACGGGTGGGGCATTGGCAGCTGCTGCATCCAAGGCTGCGGTTTTCTGTGAACGGAAAGTTGGTGCGGCCGGGTTTAAAGGGCGGGAGGGGGCAGGAGCTGGGGGTTCGGGGTCACACAGAGACGAAGGTAGTAAGTCAAGTAGGCTCTTGTTGGACGAGAGGTGCTGGTGATTCTGGGTGTCATGGTGCTTCTGGTGGGTCAGGTCGTCATGGTGGTTGGGTTGGTTGGTGTGGTCGTTACTTTTGAACTCCTGGCTCCATGGAAACGGACTGCTGGATGAGGACTGGCTGGTGCTGGCTGTAATTGAACTGTAGGAGGCACTAGATGCGTTAACTAGGGATGGGCGAGGGGCAGAGGGGGATGCCGAAGCATATCCCATGAGGGACGACAGTGCACCCATCAGCCCACCACGCTGACCCACACTCGGCGATCGTCCCATCAGCCGCGCGTCAATCGCATCGCTGCAAGCCGTTTGCATACTGGCTGGCAGGGGCTGCAGAGATGAGTGCTGCACGTTGTTGCTTGCATCGACGGTGACCTGAGTGGTGCGAATTGGAGAGGCATGTTGCAGAAGACAGGCATCTCCGTGTGACTGGTTGTGGTTGTGGTGGGGGTGTGGTTGTGGTGGGGGTGGTGGAGGCGGGGGCGGTCTGGACTTGTTGTGTTTGGCTGGCCCAGGCGAGCAGAGACCAGCTGGAGCACCAGCTGCAGCTGCTCCTGCACCAGCGCTGTTGGTGTGGACAGCTGGTGGCTGGTGCAGGGCTGCTGCTGCTGGGCCGGTTGGGCTGGTGGAAAGCACATTGCCGGAGATCCAGTCCAGCCAGCCACCAGAACGGCTCTTGGTGCGGCGCGACTGGTAGTTCTGGGCTCTAGCACCAGTTGCAGACTGGCTGGGGTTCAGCGGCGCCTGCTGCTGCTGCTGGCCTGGAGCAGCGGCAGCTGTGGCTGCAGCTGCCACAGCAGTGAAAGTCAGCGCTGAGATGGTCGTGCTTACAGTTGGTCGGCTGGCCTTAATTGCAGTGCCCCTTGCTGTACCCAGCCCAGCACCAGTTCCCAGCCGGGCTGCCAACGGCACAAGTGGTGCCGCTGGTCCAGCAGCGGCTGCCTTGGCTGCTGGCTGGGGCGGCTGCAGCGGCCGGCCGGCAGCTGCCCTGTTCCTGCGTGGCCTGCTAACATGCTGCTGCCAGCCATCATCATCGTCATCTGTATCCACATCCCCACATGCCAGGCGGTTGCTGTAGTCGAGATCAGCAGCAAACTGGTCAGTGCACAGTGGACTGGTGCTGGTGGTGCTGGTGTGGGGTGGTGAACTGCCTGGGACAGCTGCCTGAATGCCAGCTGGCTGACTGGTGGCTGCTGCTGTTGAGTGGTGTGTGTGCCGTCTGCGGGCTCTGTCTGTAGCGCGGGAGCCGGGAGGGGTGGGCTCGGGGTGGTCTGGGGACAGCGCGTAGGATGAGACGGAATCTGAGCAGTCCCCGCCTTGAGACGCAGCTGTCGAGGTGGGGGCAGTTGCCTGCGCAAATATGAACAAACATCGGGATGAGTCCACACGAACGCTCCACACGAAGCATGGGTATGTTGTTAATCTGCATTAAATGCACTACTTCACAGGATGAGTTTACCAATTAAATCTCAACAGCGAACGCAAACGAACAAGGTATTCTGACTAAATGTGCCATAGATAAGATGAGACCAGGAGGGCGTGCACTGAAGGTTTGCATACCAGGTGAATAGGTGATATGAGCATGGAAGGGGACGAGGCCAGAGAGATGAGACCACAGCATTGCAGGCGTGCTTATCAGATGAAGAGAATCCGTAATGGATGGTGATAACAGATGAGGGCTCGGGATCGGTTTATCAGTGCTGTGTGAGTCACAACGTCATAAACAGGCTGCGGCTGGGCGCGTTATGCCATTCAAACGTCATAAACAGGCTGCGGCTGGGCGCTTTATGCCATGCAGACGTCATAAACAGGCTGCGGCTGGGCGCTTGATGCCATGCAGACGTCATAAACAGGCTGCGGCTGGGCGCTTGATGGACTTGATGCCAACAGGTACCCACACAACTGTGCGTGATTCAAAAACATAGGACTTAGGCCTACACCGGCTGATCGCCCATCCACAGTACACAACTGATCTTACACCCACACCTACTGGGGCCTATACAGCCGTCCCTTCGCTGTCCATATCAAAGAATTACCCTGGATGCAGCCTGACAGACTTGGACTCACACCTGCTGCTCTCACACTCACATCACGCAGCTTCATCTCACACCCATCATGGCTTACCTGTGCTGAGACCCACGTGGCACGGCGGTTGCACTCCGGCGAGCTCTCCAGGTCATGACACCCCATGTTACTCCGGCCCAACTCCACTCCCCCTGCTGACATAGACGACCGCTGCCCATCCCTTGCACGCGGGGTTTGCACCCTGGCCACACCATCAAAGGCCCCGGCTCCATCCCCGCCTGCAACCCCACCGCCCTCGCCACCCTTCTCACACTTCTGGCGCGAGCCAAAGAGTGACCAGAGTGCGCCTACGAGCGGAAATCGAGGCGTGACATCAAGGATGTCGGAGGAAATGTCGTAATCGTCTGCACAGCCGCCGTGGACGCTGGAAGTGGTGCTACCGCGGGTTGATAGACTGCTACCGCCCCCGCCATTGGAAAATAGCTGCGCCCCGCTGCCCCGCTTCCCGCCCCCGCTGCCGCGGCCCCGTCTGGTGTTTGCACCAGTGGTGTTGCGGTCCTGCTGGCAACCCACGCCCCAGCCAGCCCAGGGCGCCCAGTTCGCTGCAGAAGCGGCTGCAGCTGCTGCTGAGCGGGACTGTTGCTGTGACTGGCCCCTGCGCTGCTGATGCTGCTGCCGGCGGCGGAGGGAGGTGGCAGGCGACAGCGGAGTCCCCGCCGTCCCCGCCTGCTCCGTCCCCGTCCCCGCCGCCGAGCCCCGCGGCCCCGCTTTGCTTCCCGTCCCAGGAGCATACCCAGACATCAGCTGCAGCTGCAACACCGGCTTGTGCTCCAGAATAAACCTCACAACCCTTCGCCTGTGGCGTGCAAAGCTGATAGCTAGCATGACCACCACAGTGGCACCGGATAGCGACAGGATCACAATGGGATCATCCTGGCCCTGGTTGTAGCCCTGAGTTAACCGATCCAACTGTTCTTTCAGTTGGCGGTCAACTGCTTGGCGTAGCCCGTGCACGCTGTCTACTGCCTCCATGGCTGGTGCACTAGGCTGGTGGTATTGTGGCGGTGGCTGGCTGCTGGGCGCGCTGCTTGACTGCCTGCCTGAAGCTGCGGTTTCTTTTCTGTTGTCTTGGCTGTCTGATGGGGGGGCAGAGGGGTCACCCAGCCTCCTGCACAGGCAGTTGACAGAGCCACAACATGTAGCACTTGCCCAAGAAAACGTAAATAGCAGCACTTGTAGCAAAGCGCATGCAACGAAAGAGCAATGACCATCAGCTAGAATCAATACCACCCACGAACGACCTCTTACCCAACTCTCACACTGAAAATCAGTGCCAACTCATGGAGCCGTTTCTGGAGTAGCCAAAATGAGGTCATTGTTTGTGACACATTCGATACCATTTTGTAAGTGACCCCACAAGGTCATTCTTGTGAAGGGGGCAACGCTTTCTCATCGCCCACGCTACTGCGCATGCTAACAAAGCTACCCCATGCCTGAAGACCCCAGAGTATACTACCTTTGTGAGCTGATAATAGACTCCGTACCTGCGAAATTTGGGGCAACAGTGGTCTGGCGGGGGTGGAAGTGGCTTGAAAGCCAGTGGCAGCAGAGGTGGCAGGCGGGTGGGTGGCGGAGGGGGCGCGGCCGGCGCGGTGGGCCCAACCACCACACTGGAAGACGAGGCAAACTGCTCCAACAGCTTCAAACAGAGAAACGGCTGCGTGTCAGCAACTGCCAGACACCCTTGGAATGTTTCTGTCAAGTCAATCCCATCGGCGTCCCCTACGGCTTCTGCTGCTGTTGTCCCTATACTGCTGGGCTGGTTGGCTGGAGTTGACCTGTCTGACTGGCCGGTGCTGCTGGTGCTGCTGACGCTGGAGTCGCTGGTGCTGGAGGCTCCAGCCATACCAGTGAACAGCTCCAACGTGGTGACCAGCTGCTTCATGTCTGTGGAGAGCCCGTCCATGACCCATTTATCCACTAAGGAGTTCATGCTGCCTAGTGCATGCGAGCGCAGCCTTTCGGCAAGAGGCGTGGGACCGGGGGCGCAAGACCCACGGCAGGAGGGGCTGCGGGGGGCGAGGGGCTGCGGGGGGCGGGGGGGGGGGCAGCGGCCAGGACGGACAACTGCAGCGAGCAAGCGGAGAACAAAATCATATGACAAAGTCTGGCCCATGCTGTGACTGCCTTTGCACACGGCACCAACACCACGCATGCCGTATTGCCCCAAACTAGTTGACGTTTTGGTGGCCCTGAAGGGGCAGTGCCTTTTGAATGTGGACATCAGCTCCATTCAATCAATCAGCAGGCCTTGGCCTGGTCAAACATGCAGTCAAAGCCACACAAACTAGCTATGCACGCCGTGACCATGCTCCAAGCACCAGATCCGATCATGCCATGCATGGCTCCTCTCACCCGCTGCATGGTCAACGTGACCCTCATAAAGCCATAAGTCTTGTAGGTTATGTAGTGCTGCTGGTGATGATGCCATGTGTGACCCCTCTCACCTGCAACGTGGCTCCATCACCAGTCGCCAAGTCCTCCACATCTGCACCAGCAGCAGCCCCACCCCCGCTGCTTGCCGCACAGCTGCCCTGCACGCCCCGCCCCACCCCGCACGCCCGTTGCGGCATGCCCGTCAAGCTGTCATGCAGAAAGCTCGACAAATCTGCATGCATGACTGACTGAGGGGGTAACGGGATCGGTGCCGTGCCATGTGCAGCGCTGCCAATGGCCTCCCCGGCCGTTCGCCGTGTTGCCCGCTTGCTGTCATCCCCTGTCAGACCGCTCCCGCTCCCGCCCCGGCTGCCGCCGCCTCTCCGCTCCCGGCCCCTTCCGCTAAAACCCAGGGTGGGAGGTACGAGCTACAGCTGTTTGTGGCTGGCTCATGCAGCGTGCATGGCACGCCCATTTCGGAAAGGAAGAGGCGGTGCACCATGCCGACGAGCTGAGCGAAGAAGCGCTGCATGTAGTCCCCGGTGCTTTCGTGCGGCTGCTTGGCGTATGCACCTTGCACAAATGGCTGCTCTGTCACCTACCACATGGACAAACGAGATCATGAGGCTTTAGGACTGAGCGAATGCCTCAGATGCGAGTGTATGCTGTGGGTATGAACATGGTGCTGTCTAGGTCAATCTGGCATTACCTGGCTGCTACATGGCGGCATCATGGCTGTTTAAGAGCATGCAACAGCTTGGCAGTATGTGAATGCCTCGTCACTGGCTGACGGCTATTTTGCAGGCTGCTGGAAACCCGGACATGTAACTGCTCCTTGAGCAGAAGTCGAGATATTGCATGTAATTATTAACAACACATTCCTGGTCAGCAGTCCATGCACTGTGTGACATTCCCATGACGCGACGGTTGCATGGGGAGACAGCAATCTGACAGTTTTGTCATGGCATTTGCCTGTTTGTCCATCCATGCGCACTGCTCATGCAGCATACTGACCTGCACGCCCCTGCCCTATCCATGCACAGTGCTAGCGCAGCTTCATGCTCCCCATTGCCTGGGTGTCTGTTCATGACAATGTGCATGCACCATACTACACTGCTGATGCACCATGCTGACCTGCATGCCGTCTGCTTCCCGGGTGGCTACCTCCAAGGGCAGGGCCAGGCGAGCCACCAACTCCTGCACATGCTCTGCCTTGCCCGCACACTCGGGGCACGAGATGCTGTAGCGGCCTGCGTAGCGCGCAAGCCGTGAGCACCGCATGCCTGGTTAACCTTGCCCATGTCATGAGCATGCAGCTGCCATGCAAGCTGTGCGTGAATGTCCCCAGCAAAGCCCATATGCCCAAGGCGCTGATCGTTGCTGAATTGGCACTGTAATTGGTCCCACGCAGCCGGCATGGCTGCCACAGTGCATGCGACGAATGCCATGCTACAACGAGTAGGTGCAACCAGCGGCACATGCCAGTGCCGACACTGCATGCTGCATGGGCTCAGCTGGCATCCTGCAGACCGCCCATGCAAGGTGGATGTGTAGGCTTGGCAGTGTTCATGCCACACCACAATGCATGGGTGCGGTTGAAACTTGTGAGCGATTCAGATAATATGTGCTGCATGTTGGAGCTCTGAGGCTGGTTCAAGCCAATGCCTACTGACACACTCAGCCTGTGTTGCAGGCAAACCACGGCTGCATGCCTGTGCTACAGGATTCAGTCTGCCAGCTTCGTGTTGCTGGCTGTGCTGCACGCCTGACAGCAACGTGCTACCGGTCAACGCTCTGGCGCTGCTGCGATCTCCTTTACTGGCATGCAGGCTCCCAGAAGGTTGTGCTGGCATGACGTGCCCCATGCAGACAGCGTCTGTGGGCAGGCAGCATGTGCTGGGCTGCAAGTTAGCCTTGTCAGCAAGCCACATGCTCTGTTGCTGCCATGTTGCACGATGGTTGTGAGTTGGCCCAGGCAAGCCCTGGGCTTCATATCCTGTGTTGCAGAGCCGTGGCTGCGTAAACCCTCTGCAGAGCTGGCAAGCTCCGATCAGCCACTTGAACATGCTTAGCGACCGTGAGCTTGGCCAAAGCTGACTTGCAGACAGTCCACATACTGCATCTAATCCTGCCACATGGCTCTAGACGCAGCTGTCCAATGCTGCGCTCCTGCTGACGACTCGCCATGGCTGTGCCTTGCTGCGACCGGCCGTGCGACGGCTGTCATTGACTGGCTGTCTGTCAATGACTGGCTGGCTGTGCCTGGCTGACGATGAGTCAATTGTGGGAGGCTGCTCGGCTATGTGCCTGGCTGCCTGCCTTTTGCTCCTGCTTACCTGTCCCCCTGCTTGCCTACCCCCTGCCTGCCTTTTGCTCCTGCTTACCTGTCCCCCTGCTTGCCTACCCCCTGCCTGCCTGTCTGTCTGCTTGCAACCCTGCCTACTTGTCTGGCTATCTATCTGTCTGCTGGTGCTCACCCATGAGCTCCTTGAGCTTAGACAGCTTCATGCGCTGCAGAATGTCCGCTGCAGTCACGCCCACATGCGATGACAGGGTGGCCAGGTGCTTGAGCACCTCAGGCACAAGGTCCTGCAAGACAACATGAAGAGCATGGGCATGCTTCTTTACCCTGCGCCTTATGCATGCGCTGTGCCTGCGTACACCATGCATGCACACTCCTGTCCCTGTGCATCCCATGCATGCGCTGTCCCTGTGTACCCATGCATGCGCTGTGCCTGTGTACCCAAACATGCGCTGTGCCTGTGCAACCCATGCATGCGCTGTGCCTGTGCATCCATGCATGCGCTGTGCCTGTGTACCCAAACATGCGCTGTGCCTGTGCAACGCATGCATTCGCTGTGCCTGTGCATCCGTGCATGTGAATCTGTGGCCACGAGCATGGTGGTGGCATGCTGCATGAGCTTGTGGCTGCATGTGGTTGCATGATGCGCTTGTGCCCTGTCTGCATCTCCGTGCAGCGGTGCGCATTCACCATGTTGTGGGTGCGAGCCCATGCGCTCGCCCTGCTGGTCTGCATGAGCGCTGCTGACATGCATGCACCATGCACTTACCCTGCTTGTGTGCATGAGCGCCGCTGACAGATGGATGGCTTCCAGTGCTTGATACAAGTGCTCAACGCTTTTCTCCCGCTTGCCCAGCTCAAACATGCCATTGGCCTTGAGAATAAGCGTGTCTGCTAGCTCCAGTTTGGGCCGTTTGAACAATGGCCCTGGCCTGACCAAGCTCTGCTGCCATCTGCTCTGTAAGTTGGCGTCTGCATATGGGAAGAGCTTGAGTGCAATAGACTGCTCCACAGCCACAAGCGAGCGCTCATAGTCTCGATTCTGCCAAAAGCGCCTTGATAGCTCATATAGTGATAGAGAAGTTAATACACGCTCCCTGCACGTGGTGACAAACAATGCTATTATGTTAGGTGTGTGGGGCTCAGGGGAGCACGCATGCAAAAAGATCTGCCTTGACCCACCAGCCTGGATCCTTGACGGCCCACTCCTTGAGCGAGCTGATCTTCACAGTATCCGGCAGATCACACGGCCTCTCTGGTTCCAACTGCGCAGCACAGGTGGCGGGTGCGGCTGTGGAGATTTGATGCACTCAGTCCTCGGGGCAGCCGTGAGGAATCCCGTGCATGCTGGTAGTATGCCTTACCTTGCAATACATGCCACGTATCACCAGCGATGCGATGTGCGCAGTGGCCTCCATTCGCCACTCCATGTGCAAGTCTGGGGCGGCTTCGTGCCGCTGATTGGCGGCCTGTACACCACAAGCACAGGCACAGCATAAGCAGCAAGCACGAGAAGGTCATCAAGCAACAGCAGGCTGGTCGCTCAAGCTGGTTATGGGAAGGCAAGCAGACCATCGGCTCACCGCGGTAATCGAGCAACAATCCGCACTTACCTCTGGCGCTCCAGGAGCATAATCAGAAGCCGTGCTCTGATGCGCCTGTGTGCAGCCGGCAGCCAATAGCAGCACGGCGAGCCGCGCAAAAGCGGCTCCTGCGCAACAATCATACCGCGACCGAATTTGGGGCTTGAGAATGCCAAACCAACGAACAGAGATGCAATATTTGGATAGCCTTGTTGCTTGCACTCCGCCATGAGCCAACTTGCTGAAGTCGACGTGCAAAGCCCGCCCTGTCAGAAGCGCGCCTAGTATATATCAAATCTTCAATCCCTGCCCAGTCATTGCCTCGAGCCCAACCATGCAACTTTGACCTCTGAAGCCGTGTGCCTTGCAAGCCCTGACCCAGGACTGGCTGACGCGGGTGAACAGCACGTCGCCCAATGCAAACCCTTTCATCAATCATTACCTTGCATCTTCTGGGGCTGCGTGTAAGCCCCAGGGCTATCTCTGACGCATACTCGTGTTGCCCTGCCTTCGTAGACCAGCCCAATGTGGGCCAGCGGACGCTCGTTCCTGCTTTTGCTTTAACGATGGAGTAAGGCCCAGACAATGCAGAATTGCAGACAATGCCCTAAAGCGTTTCAACGCACTCGTTTTTCAACGGTGCCACTGCAGATTGGTGGATGACTTTTCCGAACTTCTACCCTCCTTCTTCCTTAAATCATAATTGCGTGACGTCCCACATGATCCTGGAATAGTGCACGATGCCCCGTTGCGCTGGTTTGAGGTTGCACCATATTGGCGGGCGCACAGCGCTCAAGTCCATGGCAAACAGGCCGCTACGCCAAGTGTGCCAACAGGGTTAATCTTATCACCCGGATTGGTGCATGCCTTCAGATTGGCATGCAGCAGGCTCGTATTCGGCTACATTCAATCGGGATGCTCATGGTCAGAACAGCAACAAGAAACTGTCATTTTGAAGGTGCGCCAGCTGCATTACTTGCAGGCCTAATGCCCTTTGCTGGATCCGTTGATAGTTATTACACGCTCTGTGACCTGGCCTCAAGCCCGTTGTGGTGTGTTATTTGTTTGTACATGTGACACGACCCACTAGCAAAAAAAAAAGAAGTTTGCCAGTTGTGGGACAGTTTGTGTGAATAGGTCTGTAATACCGCCAGGAACCATGGTATGTCAGTAAAACATGTATATGTGCGTGTGTGTGAACCGCACTCCTGAGAACCACACACCTGAAAAAAACTAGTCCCACAGACAACTGACAGCCTCATCACGGTGCCAGTCCCAAAATTGTCAAACTTCTTGTTTTTAATCCACCCATACTGCATTGAGCACGCCTGCGTGCCTCATAGGCGTGCGCCGCTTAAATCTGTCAATGTGCGGTTAAACCAGACCTGACTTGACCCGGCTGCCCTGGTGCGGCCATAGCGTGGCGTAGGCCCTAACAGGGTGACAGCAGGCGAGGTGTGCTGCTTCAGTTGTCCTTGATGTCACTCTCTCCGCTGTACACGTGTGGTGTCAAACACCCCCAGGTGTCTCTTGACCTGCTCGTTTGTGAGAGAGATGGTGTGAGCATGCCTCGCAACCACATTTGGCAACTGCACAATCGCTTTCACCAGCAGGACAGTGCTTGTGTACCTGATGGGCAAGCACTGCTCGCACACGGCTAACGAAGGCCTGTGCTATTGCTTGTGAACTACAAGGCCAGTCCGTCAGGCCGCCGCTGCAGCCTGACGGAGGCAGTTGGTGGCCACACAGGTGTGCTAATAGGACCAACAAAGCTCTGCTTACGCATTTGTCAGATGGTGTGGCATCAGACACGGCCCTACAGGCGCCTGGATGGACTCTCGTCAAGTCCGGTGGCATAAGGCTAATGTCATCTGTCCAAGGCCGTATCTACCCAGAAACACAACAAGCAGCGGTTTCTCTGACCTTGCTGCCTTGTCATGGCACTGGGGCGAACAATTGTACATTGGTCTTTACCCACGATCTCCGAACCAAAGGCGTGGTCAGCAGCAGCAACCAGCCTGTTGGGCAACCGGTACCAGAGAGCGCGCATGTCATGTACAGACCACGCTCCATGTTACAATTGCATAGAAATGAAGAACAAATCTAGACGCACACATCAGCTGCAGAATATGCATCTCACTTCAGCTCCTAGCTGAGCAGGTAACACAGGTAGTTGAGGCGTGGCGTGCATGAACTGGAGCCAGCAGTGGAAGCAGTGGGCCGGCAGCCCCTGCTGGCCACATCATGCAGACAATCGTTGGCATCAATAGGCGGACTGGAGAGTTCCTGTAACCAGTCTGTGTCGTCCAACCAACAGTACTAGCACACAGTATGACCAGGAAAGCTGGTAGTCAGATGCTCACGTGGCATGGCAAGCGCTTCTGGTTTCTGGCGGTTTCTGGACACTACTCGTGTACCGCACTTCTAGGTCGTGGTGATGCACAGTGGTTCATGTGTGTTAGCAACGGCACCCTGCTACGTTCAAGGCGACAGGTAATCCTGCAAGCACCGCCAGCACCCGTGGAACACCATGGTTTCACTGCGCCGCGTGCCGAGCGTGCAGTACTGGTCTGCTGCATGATGGCTGGTCCACAAACCAACCAATAATCCCCACTACTTCAACCCCATGTCATGCACGTGGCTGGGTAGCTCAAAGCTGCGTGTGCGTATTAAGCAGATCTGGCCCAGGCTGCCTGTGCTTGCCATTACCATGTGCATACTGTCGGCATACTGGGCTGCTGTGCGGTTGTACAGCACGCTCCTCCTTGGCCTGGTGGTGCCTCAAGCTCAGCGGTGAGTGTGGCCTCACCGCCCGAGTCACCCATATGCACTGCGCAGTAGATGCCGGGTAGCCGAGGCAGTCGCAGTCACGGGGGTCGTGGCTTAATACACGCGCCGGCTCTGCACAGACTCCAGGTACTTGTTGTCCACGCCCGACTCGCGGGCCACAGCCACGCGGCCTGTGCGCGCAATCTCAAGGATTCCTACAGGCACAGGCAGGAAAGGAACGGCCAGCGTATGAACCTAAGGAGTGACGAGAGTGTGATTGAGCACGCCTGAGAAGGCAAATGCGGCTGACCACCTAGGAAAGAAACAAGGCGGCTGACCACGGAAGCGCATCCCCTGATAGCGCCATGTGTAACTCCCTTGCCTTGCACGGACTTCCACACAAGCCTAGTGACGGCCCAAGTGAAGTTGCGTCACACACCCTTCCGCTACAACCCACTTGTAACCAAGAGCCGTGGGCACAGAACGAGCATGGCGCACCTCAAAAGTCAAGCAGACACTTTGGCCGTAAAACATCACACCCGTCGTCCCTCCCGCTACACAAATCCCCAGCTTACCATAGGGTTCCGGCACTCACGGTCGTTACGCTACGCTCGCTTCCGTTGCGCTACACTTACCATACGATTCCAGTACTGGGGGGCAGTCACGGGCACTCACATTCGCACGCCCTGCTTTTTCGCTCTACTTGCTCAAGAGCACACCTTGGCGGTGAAAAAGGTTCACCCTCTCCCACCCACCCCTGCTACACAAACCACACACACACACACACACACACACACACACACACACACACACAGCTCACCATACGGCTCCAGCAGGTCCGTGAGCGCCTTCATCTTGTCCTCCTTGCCGAGTATCTCCACAGTGAGGGTGTTGGAGCTCACGTCCAGGATGTCGGCGCGGAAGATGCCCGCCAGGTCGCGCAGCTCACCACGCTGGGACGCGGTGCAGCGAACCTACAACGAAAAGTGAATGATTGAAGATCGATCAAATAACGCATGATTGGTGGTTTCGTCCATCCTACCGTGCTTCATTCCGCAGCTTTGTTTCAACCGTGGCTTAACACAACTTTGAAAGACAGCCTGGATAAGCTACACCCCGTTTTGTTCCGGGATGAATGCGAAGACAACCCCCCATCAAGAATGGGAAATCAAACTGGCTGCAAGGAATACAAACGCTGATGCACAACTCTTATCTGCTTCCATGTGGTGGTGGTGGCCGTCCATGCAAACTCGTGTTGTTCAGATGATGCATTACAAGCCCTTGCATTTTGTGATGCAAATACCGAGCAAGTACTGCTAGAGGCCAGCAAGGCCAAGGTGGCATGGGCAAGCTGACACTGGTTAAGCATTAAGGACCCCTTTTGGCTGTCAGTGCAAAGGACCCCTTTTGACTGTCTGTGGCAAGTAGATACTGATAGAGGCCCTGTCTGAACCGCCCCTTCCTTGCCTGCCGGCTGTCACTGCTAACCCCTGTGTGGTGTCAACTTTTCGGTGTTGACTGACACCCTGTGTGTGGCAAGCCATGCCTGAGACCAGGCTGGACACCGCTGAGTTGCCTTGCCTGCGGGGCTTAGTATGTAAATGTATTGAGCGCAAACGCTGGCAAGCCATGCACGAGACGAGGCTGCATAGTATGTATATATATATGTGTGTGTGTGTGTGTGTGTGTGTGTGTGTGTGTGTGTGTACTTACACCAGGGAAGCCGTCGGAGATGGGCACCGCCCTGGCCTACCCTGAGCAAGAAAGCAAAACGAAAGCAGGGAACACAGCAGGCAGGTTCTAGCTGGCCTGCTCGTATCATACCCTAGCTCCCCTGACGCTCTTATGCCACTAGACGCTGCCACATTCTCATTGGTACTCCGTACCGCTGGATTTTGTACAAGCGTGGCACAAAAGCCAAGCGCAGTACGCTCGCCAGCCTAGCGGTGCTTCAAAGGTGCTTTGTAATCGTTGGCAGACGGATTATTAGTCTTGATAACCAAAAACTCTTGATATATGTGGTTTCCTGTGTGTACTTGATATCAGGGCCGTTTCTGCATGTTATCTGTACGGGTTCTATTGAACTAGTCTGCGCAAACAGAAATTATGCTCGATATCGAGATACTTTGGACATTATGGCCGCCCACCTTGACCAGCATGAGTTCCCGGTTGACAAAGGGCATGTCCGTCAGGTCGGTTACGCTCTGCACGTTGACGAGCTTGTGCAGCTGCCTGAGCAGCTTCTCTATGGTGGGCTGCGTGCCCGGCACCACCATGCAGATGCGGCTCATGCCCTCGCGCTCCGAGGGGCCCACAGCCAGGGACTGCACGTTGTAGCCGCGGCGCGCGAACACACCAGTCACCTGCAAAACAGAAAAACATTGATACAAGGAAAGCCACCAAATGGTTGATTCTGGAAAGAGAAGGGGAAGAGAGGAGAGGCTTCATTGAGGCTGTCGCTTCTATGACTTATATTTGCGATATTGTGACGTTGGTTACCTCGCTTGTTTGTTTGTGCGTGCTCAGCGCAGTCAGGGCGGTGTCTCATGTTCATGACGCATATGCACGCATATATATATACATATACATACATATATATGTATATATTTATTTATTTATATTTATTTATACACTCAACATGTTCCACCTTGTTCAGTCAATTTGTGTGGCCTCCCCCTTACCATGTTGGTTGCGCTCGGCGCGTATGTGGGGTGATTGCAGCAATCTAACTCGCATTTTTTATTGCCACTGCCAGCAAGCAGTGCTGTACGCAAATCATGTCTGCATTTACTAATCAGCTACTTTCCAGCCCCTCTCACCATGTTGAGCACGCCCGGCACGTCCTGTACCTCAATGCTCAGGGTGTGCGCCTCAAAGTCGGTGGCGGCGGAGTTGTAGGTAGCCTCCAAGATGTTATCAACCTGGTGCAGGAGACAGAAACAGGAGCACGTGATATCACATGGCAGGAGAAACAGTGGCGTGCTATCACACACCCCACAGACGATCCGCGTATTTTTTGGCGGCGCTGGGCGGATGTCTTGATTCAAGTCATGGCCGTGCGAGACATGCTACTTGTTCAGATGCGTGATTGACCTTTACGCCATCTGTTCCACTTGTGGGATGATACAGATGTACAAACACACACACGTGGCATAGCATGATTTCACAAGCTCAAGTTCAACATCAGACGTGCAAAATCAAACAATCACACCACAACAGCGAACACAGGTGATGCCTCTGACTGATGTGAGCTTTCACCTGATGCTGCCTTTGGCCCCCTTCACAGTACGATGCTGTCCTATCGGCATTACATGCTATCAATTATTATGCTGTGTAGCATGGTATTGGTGTGGTTATCATGGAGTACTGTCAACCAGTGCGCCTGACAGTCTGTGCGTGTGGGTCGACCTGTCTTGTGTGACCCATCTCCCTCTCACTCACCTCCCACACCCCCTTCAGCTCCTCATCATCCACCATGTAAACGTCACCATCACGTGACTCGTCAGTGAAGGGGGACCTGGCATTCAAACCACGGCGACAGGGACAAAACAATTACTGTTGCAAAACTTCAAAACCGTGCTGTTAGTGTCGCAGATGCCGATCGCTGATTCCCGCCCCTGTTCCTTTTCCGGAACTGACCACAATAGCAACCACACAGTGGACGGCGCCCATGTGACGCAGGACCTCACTGGTCTAACCTTGGAGTGCGTTGACCGTGCCTTTGACTGCATCGGGCGGTGGGTGCATCTGACTTGGGCCTGCTGCCTGAGGCAACAGGCACAGCAGGGATGGGCCGTAATGCAAAAGATAGTAAACGAAAGAGACCTGACCACGCTCGCAACTACGTTCGCGAAAGACAGTAAAAGAAAGAGATCACCCGTATGCAGTGGCCGGTGCTGTCCCAACCCTCACCCTAAAAATAAGCAGGCAACACCCCAGAGACCGTGGCATCCAGAATCAAAGGCTATGCTGTTGCTGATGATGCCTGCCAGCCCGCTTACCATAAGCCATTGGGTAGTGCATTGATTGAAACCATCTCACATTTGGCCACATAACCAGTGCCTGGTGGGGTAGCGGGTGAGGGCGCCCTCCTTCCCAAGCCCTAAACCCTAGTCCTAACCCTAGACCTTAACCCTGAACCCTAGACCCTAAATCCCACTTACCCAGTGTCTGGTGGTGCCTTCCCAAGCCCTAAACCCTAGTCTTAAACCCTAAACCCTAAACCTGAACCCTAGCCCCAAGCCCTAACTCCCACTTACCCAGTGTCTGGTGGTGCAGCGGGTGAGAGCGTTCGCCTTCCCGAGCCCTAAACCCTAGCCTTAAACCCTAAACCCTAAACCTGAACCCTAGTCTCAAACCCTAACTCCCACTTACCCAGTGTCTGGTGGTGCAGCGGGCGAGGGCGCCTTCCTCCTCGGCTCGAGGCTGTTTGGGTCCAGGTCCCCCCGTCTGAGGCACACGCGGCCTGTCCGGGCCACCTCCACGATGCCAAACTTGGACATGACCTTCTGCATGGCCACGCACTGGGAGGACCGCACAGCACAGTGCAAGGCAAGGCTTGCTGTCAGGGAAGAGCAAAGCCAGCGAAAGACAGTGCAAAACGCGAGGACAACATTGTGTGGCCAGCAAACGGTGTTGGACAAACAGGAATAAAACTTACGTTTCTGCTAAGTTGTCTTTTGAAAGAACAAAATCATTCCGGCACAGGACGCAAGGGCAGGCTTGTTGTCAGGCGGCCGGGGAACTACACGCAGAATGATCAGCATGTCTGCTTCCCACAGGTCGCCTTGCTGGAGCAAGATCCCCTGCCAGATTTGGTTTCGGCTTTCCCGTCGAGCAATCAACTGGTTGTCAGTCTGTCGCAACACCTGTGCCCCTTGCACCTAGCGTGGCACTGTACCATACCTTGACCGCTAACCATGCTCTTGTCATGCATGCACACATAAGCAACACCTCCAGATTCTCGCTTGCATTGCACCCCTTACCCATGCCCATGCCCATGCAACTGCCATGACTCACATTGCCATACATTAGACTTTGCCTTACCCTACTTCAAGCCCATATGCTACGAAGCCCATGCAGCCGCACCTTTCCTGGGTCTCCCGAGACGCAGAGTGTGAGCGTGTACTCAGAAACGTCCGTGACACGTGCCCTGAAGATCTGCGCCAACTGCAGCACCTCTGTGCGGGCGGGGCCGGGCGGGGCGCGCAGCTTCATGAGCACCATCTCACGCTCTGCGAGGGGTGCAGACAGGTGCTCGAGATCCTTGGCCACGTGAACAAGCGGCTCAAAGGTGCGCCCCGCCATGCCAGGGGTTCAGGGGTTTTACAAAGGGAACTGCCACTAACAAGGTCAACTGTCACAGCAATAGGGTCAGTTTCCAACCAGCTACACATGCCAGACATGCGTTTCATTGTATTCAAAGGCTGTTAGGGAGGATTAAGGAAGGACTTGTCAGTGACCAGAAGCAGACAGGATGCTCCTAACAGTTGGTTATGGTGAGTGACTCTGTTTCATAATCAGCAGGTGACTATGAGGTGTTGGCGGAAAAGGGCACAGGTAGTAGGGACACTGTTCCTGACTGACTGACAGCTGCGGCATGTGCATTACACACCTGGTCTCAGTAAGCCATACAAGCCAGACAGACGTTTAATCATGGTGTTGAAGGCTCTACGTTATAACGAATTGGATCCCTTGTCAAGGCTAGGCTCCTGAGCCAGGCTGGTGTATAGCCCTACTCCTGCTGCAGCTATGTTCAGATTTGATTACCTTCGACCACCAAGCTATAGTCCTGCACGCTGCATGCCACGGCACTCACCGATCTTGTCGTCTTTAGTGATGTCGGCCACGTATCGGACCTTGACCAGCTTGGACAGCTGCTTCACGAGGTTCATCTGAAGAGGGCGTGCAATGGCAAACAACAGAGGGTGCGTTAGCCTGCTGCTCCAAACACGTACAAACAACACACCAACTTCTGGCCAGCAACACACTCATCAACCGACAGTCCGCTCATCCCTTCTCAGAACAGAACAGGTCATGTTTTGGTTCTCACGTCTCACGTTCGAATCCCGCCCTGCCCTGTTGCTTTGTGCCCCTCATCCACCATGTCCAGGGGCGCGTCCCGCCCCGCATACCCCCAGCTGGCTCTAACTGAGCGCGAAACCTCTGCAGTGCCTTGCCCTCCTTTGCCCTTGTCTCCATGTACAATTTATATGTGTGCTTCTGCCGATGGCCTGCCGCCATAACACATATTCCATGCTGCTCGTATGTTCCCAATCAGGATGCTCTGCCTCAGCCCAGGTTCCCAGTACCAGTCCACGCCTCCACTGCCTCCCCACACCCTCCACAGCCCTGAGACGTTTCTTGCCACTACAACAACTCCCAGGCGCCCATTACCCACCACGGTCCTCTCAGTCCCCGTGACCACAATTGTGAACAGCGCCTTGTCCACCGTCAAGCCCACTGCCAGCGACTCGATGTTGGCACCTGAAACCACACAAGGAGGGAGACAGGCGAGGTGAACAACCGGCGGAAGCATCCAGCGGCAATGGCACATGTTCAGCACATGAGAAGCACTGACCCCAACACCAACAACAGTGACGTTATACTTACCGGGGAGCCACAGAGCTGGTGCATGCAGTACAACAGGGCAACTCTTGCAAGAGATGGGCAAGCATAATTTGTAACAACTACAGTGTTGCTGGCGAGGCGCTACTGATGGTGGCACTGATGCTGTTGTTCTTGCCCCTGCTTCTGCTCCTGCCCCTGCTGCTCCTGCTGCTGCTGCTGCTCTAGCTCCTGCTCGTGCTGGTCTGGCTCTAGCTCTTGCTCTTGCTGCTGCTTCTGCGGTTGCTGGTCCCGCTGCTGTTGGCGCTGCTGCTGCTGCTGCTCCTGGTGCTGCTTCTGCTGTTCCCGCTGCTGTTGTTGCTGCTGCTGCTGTTCCTGGTGCTGCTACTGCTGCTGCTGGTGGTCCTGCTGCTGCTGCTGCTCCTGGTGCTGCTACTGCTGCTGCTGCTGTTCCTGGTGCTGCTACTGCTGCTGCTGGTGGGCCTGCTGCTGCTGCTGCTCCTGGTGCTGCTACTGCTGCTGCTGCTGCTGCTGGTCCTGCTGCTGCTGCTGCTACTGCTGCTGGTGGTCCTGCTGCTGCTGCTGCTACTGCTGCTGCTACTGCTGCTGCTGCTGGTGGTCCTGCTGCTGCTCTTGCTCCTGCGTGTACTTTCACTGCTGATCCTGTGCGTTCTGCTGGTGTCGGTGCTGCTGTCGGTGCTGCTGCTAGTGCTGCTCCTGCTGGTGCTGCTCCTGGTGCTGGTTCTGCACCTGTTGCTTCTGCTCCTTCTGTTGCTGCTGGTGGGCCCCGTGCCGCTGCTCCTGTTGCAACAGCTGACGGATTTGCCGGTCAATATGCCAGGCTGTCGGTCCCAACATTGCATCGACCACGCCCATCTGTCCGCGCAAATACGCATGCTGTGCTGTGGCATGTTGCCTGTCACACCATCACACCACCCGTTACATCCACCTACCGTATGTGCTTTGACTGCACAACGTATTGGTGCCTCCCCTGCTCAACATCTTGCACTTGACACTCCACTGCCACGCTTAGCCATGTGCCACACATGATACTATCATGGCACAGTGACACCCACCTCTCCGTGCAAACACTCCTGCCACGCGGTTGATGAGACCTGCTTCATCCGCCACAAACACTGAGATGATGTGCTTGTGCTCGCCCTCGGCCAGACGCTTGGGCTCGTTCACATACACGTCATAAGTCTACAAGAAACAGCAATGAGCGACATGTAATTGCTGCTGTGGTTGCATGGGGAATATTGATGTGATGTGTAAGCCATAGGTGTAAGCCACAGGTGGCTGTGTTGGTTTGATGGGTGCCTGGCACGGGCATCACTTAATTGTTACATGCGGAACTCACCGTGCTTTGAGTGTCGGCTGCGCTTGCGTGCACCTGCAAACAGACAAAGCAAGAGATGCAGGCTGTTTATGCAGAGACTGCATGCTGTCTGCAGCATGTAGAGGAGCAGGGCTCACTGGTTGCCAGTTAGGTTGCTTACAGTCTGCTTGATGTCTGCAGCATGTGGTTTAGTGGTTGGCTTGGCATGCATGTTCACTGCCTGACAGGGCTGACCTGGATGTCTCGGCTGAACAAACTCGCACGAGTGTCCTTGGCCGCCGGTGTGGCAACCTCAGGTTGATACCGAAGTGGCCGCGCTGACAACACGCAAGGAATTGACACGCTGGGCTTGCATGCACCTGTGCAATGCGCAGTATGTTCAGGCTGCAGTTGTTGGCATCGCGCATGCATGCAATCGCTGGGCTGGCAGTTGCGGCGATTAGGTTCCGTACCCGCCGCGGCGATCCGTTGCTGATTGCGAAGGAGCTGCATCCTGTGGTCCACAGCCAGTGGTTGATTTGCCTCCCTAGCGTCAAAGCACCACGCACAGTGGATCCGTCAGCGGCAGTGTAGCCGCGAAGATCCACGTGATCGACCGTTGCATTTTTGATTTCCGGCAAGAAAACTTTTTTTTTTGTACAGTTTCATGATTTTGAAGAGATTCCCAGCGTGATGTTGCTCAAGTGCCTGTCGCTTTTTCCAGTTTTCGCAGACTGAAGTGGCACGTGGCACTGATGGTGCAGCAACAAAACAAGTTGGGTAGGGGTCTGTGGGTGGGCATGTGAAGTCAGGATGCTGAACCCTCTCAACTTGGCCAAGAAGGAAGGGTGCGCCAACATGATGCCAATCATGCCATCCACAATGATGCCACCGCCATGTACGTGCATACCACTGAGCTGCAACTCGCCAACCTGCTCACACATCTGGTGTCGACTGTCCGTCTGTGACCTGTTCAAGAGCAGACCAGGGCAGCTTATAGGCCAGATCATGCTGACACCCAAGCTGTACGAACACGGCACGATAGGGGGATTACACGAAGGCACTGACTGCGAGCGTCAGCAAGACGAGACGAGGATGGACACTGCTCTGACCAACCCCAAGCATGGAGCAAGCAAAACGATGTCACATCCATTCGTTTTGCAGCATGGAAGACATGGTGTGCTTGCCATGCATACGTGCTGCGTCGTTTCTTATTCATCGAACAGGATCAGCATGCCTGGTAATACATGTTAAAGCCCGAATTGCCCGCATAAGCCGTCAGACGACAGGCCCAGAGCAGCCTTTTGATTGCAGTGTGCATACCGCAAGTGATTAAAGTGGTCCCGCAGTGTCAGCATGTGACTTCTGGCGTCGACCTGGCCATGCCTGGTACCTCATGCCTGGTAGTTTGATGGGACACCACCACGAGCTAGGTCTCGATGACGAGTTCTTGTTGCCCCCGGCTAGAAGTGGTCTGAACAAAGGCTTGTGCTGGCTGCAGCATGCAGGGCGTTTGGAATTTGCCGTTTTCTTTGAAATCATCAGACCTGGTCCTCGTTGCTGTG
This sequence comes from Chloromonas sp. AAM2, assembly GCA_004335635.1. Taxonomy (NCBI): domain Eukaryota; kingdom Viridiplantae; phylum Chlorophyta; class Chlorophyceae; order Chlamydomonadales; family Chlamydomonadaceae; genus Chloromonas; species Chloromonas sp. AAM2. The sequence goes on from QAXH01006276.1 coordinate 41,031, forward strand.
TACCATCTGATGTGCCGCATCACAAGCCCTTGCATGCCGCTTCCTCTGTCCTGCATTGGGTGTCTAGCGTATCGGGTATAGTCTGATGTGCCGGATCCC
>QAXH01006277.1:6666-18169 GCA_004335635.1 Chloromonas sp. AAM2
TGAACACACACACACACACACACACACACACACACACACACACACACACGCGCGCACACACGCGCGCGCACGCACGCCAAACACACAGCAGCGAAACCATTTCACAACTGGTTGACCAGGTGTCAGCCACTTGCCCACCTGCTGCCCGAGTGACTCCAAACCGTACTGGTACGCCCGACCCTGTGACCCACACGGAGCAAAAGACATGGTGAGCAATTTGTGTGACACCACGAGAGGCGTGGCGAAAAAGGTATGCGTTATTGTGAGGCAATGTTCGACTCCGGCTTAGGTGCTAGCTTGACTACTCAACAGCACTGCCATAACCCTTATTGCATGATTGGGTGGATATGGAATGCAAACGATTTCATACTCATGAGAGCAGCAGGGGTGGAGGCTGCTGTTGGAAATGCATACCAATGAAGGTATCACGGGCCAAGAAACGTCTCCCATGTGATCACGTGGCGGTTACTCTCACCTCCCACGCGTTGACGTCATACTGCAGGCACAGTAACAGACAATGAGCGCAGCGTCAAGAGTAAGCACAGCATGCAGAAAGAGAAGAGAGTGGACAAACGGGAGACGCTACATGAATCACGATACTCGAGCAACATATATCACGTTACACACCATTGTCCAAACCACATGGGACACGTGACCAACCCCTTCTTGGCAATTCACGTGACGCAACGCCCTCTGCCGGCACTTTGATCTGCGGCCGCCAGATGTCTGACGTATGATGCGATACGTGCCTTCACCCCCTGTTCCACATCGCCTGTTACTCACTCCCTTTCGAGTGATTCGAGTGCCCATCCAGTTTCAGTTCCAGGCAAGCCACGTGACAAAACGTGTCCCGTTAGTTGGATTTGTTGCACTCACTCCCTGTCACTCACTCCCTGTCACTCACTCCCTGTCACTCACTCCCTGTCACCCACTCCCTGTCACTCACTCCCTGTCACCCACTCACTGTCACCCACTCCCTGTCACCCACTCCCTGTCACTCACTCCCTGTCACTCATCCCCTGTCACTCACTCCCTGTCACCCACTACCTGTCACTCACTCACTGTCACCCACTCCCTGTCACTCACTCCCTGTCACTCACTACCTGTCACTCACTCCCTGTCACTCACTACCTGTCACTCACTCCCTGTCACTCACTCACTGTCACCCACTACCTGTCACTCACTCCCTGTCACTCACTCCCTGTCATTCACTACCTGTCACCCACTACCTGTCACCCACTCACTGTCACTCACTCCCTGTCACTCACTCCCTGTCACTCACTCCCTGTCACTCACTACCTGTCACCCACTCACTGTCACCCACTCACTGTCACCCACTCACTGTCACTCACTACCTGTCACTCACTCACTGTCACTCACTCACTGTCACTCACTACCTGTCACTCACTACCTGTCACTCACTCCCTGCACTGCGTGTGAGCTGTGTCACTCACGTGTATGAGTGTGTAGTCCATGTCATACCCAATGGCCTTGATGGACCTCATGTTGAGCGTTCGCGAGCAGTAGATGGCCCTCTGGGGGCTGCTGCTCGGGAAGACCTCGGGCACCTTGAGCACGTTCAGCACCTCCTGAACATGTCACACACACGTCACACACACGTGTCATACATATCACATGCACGTGTCGCACACACATCACGCACACGTGTCACACACATCACACACGTCACACATCCCGTTCCGTGTCATGTGGCAGCTTCTCTAATGTGAACAGATGCCCTGACTCACATGCGATCCATAAGAAGTTACATCTCGCCAAATCCCCCTTCCAAACCTGTCAAACATGCCCAGCCATGCATTCCTCATGCCATGCACTCAACATGCCATGCACTCCACATGCCATGCACTCCACATGCCATGCACTCCACATGCCATGCACTCCACATGCCACGCACTCCACATGCCACGCACTCCACATGCCATGCACTCCACATGCCATGCATTCCACATGCCACGCACTCCACATGTCTGCACGCGCAGACGCCTTCTCCCACTGACCTGCGTGGCTGCCCTGAGATTGCTGATGGGCAGCGAGTATATGTCATCCAACCTGCACAGGAACCGCAAGGCACAACAGCTGGTCTCGCTCCGTACGAGAACACACATCCAACGAGGCTTGTAAACCACCTAGATTCGCGATGCCTGCGCTGCGCACTTGCTTGAGCTGGCTTGGACGTGTACACTGCTTTCCGTTGCTCCAGGGTGCGTCAGCACAAGGCATGGCGTATACAACAGCATGGATGTTGAACAGAACCACCCAACTGTGGCTCATCCCCGTAGAATCCACAAGAGTTAGTAAGACCAGTGTAGTGAGACTGATCTCAGCAAACTGTGTCTCTGTCTGGGTTGGCTGTAATCACATCAGATTTCGTTATTTGCCATGTTTTCACGTGCATGTCATGAGGCCTGAGACCAGATACATACCGCCCCCTGGCCACCATGAATCCGCTCTCTGTTGCACACAACCTGGACCTTAACTGTGGCCCTTCTCTGCCGATACCAACCTCCTGAATCGCCTGCCTGGCAGTGACACCTCCCGTCGCTCTGCCCATTCCGCCCCGATAAAATCTTTGGTTTCCGCCACTACCACCACCGCCCTGTCTGAGCCGCTGATTGATTAACGTTTCTGTTTATGCCGGGCCCTCAACCCTGCCTGCCCTGACCTGTGCATGCCAAACACGTCCAGCACCACTTCAGTGGGGGACTTCCTCGACTTGCTGTCCACCAGGTGAAGGTTGCCTTCTGTGCTCTCGCCAAGAAAATCGATCTGCGCACACGGCAAGAGCCATACAGACACGCATTTTACTCCTCTTGAGTTGCTTTTAAGGTGCATGGCCCAGTGTAACTGGCATATCATACAGGGCACCGACAGGAACTGTAGGGTGGTGTGGAAGGGTAATAATTGCAGTTGCTTTTCCAAGGACTGCAATTCCTTCATTGCTGGTAGAAGGCAAACTGTATGGCGCTGGGACACCAGCCCCTGTTGGAAGGCAGTGCTGGAAGCGGCACGGTTTCAAACTGTGAAACCACGACCAGGGCACAGTAGTGGCAGACGTCCGCATCTCTGGACAGGCAGAGGCTGTGTGTCATGAGCACGTAATTGGTGTACCAACTAGTAAGGAACGCAGCACATAGAACAGATGTTGTGTATGTTACATTTGCTGGCCTACCTTTGCCTCGTCCTCGCTGATAGGTTCTACCATCCCAGCGTCCGTGTTGAAGGTTTCCTGCTCCATATGTTCGGCTTCTGCTGCCAAGTCTTTAACCGCGTCCATGCTGCTCACGCTCGGCTTTGCTGATGGCTGGTCCATTCTTGCAGACGGCAACGCGCTGTTGACGCCGACAGACGACATGCATCGACGCAGCTGGCACAGCTTCATGGGATGGTGTTGAGGCAATCGTGCGCATGGGACTGCGCTCAGCAACCTCCCTTGCCGACTCAACGCTGCTTGCGCTTGCATTTTTGCTACAGCTTGTGGTTGAAGCAACATCATGTCGGCATCAGATGCAGAGCACAGCTGATGGAGTGCAAAAGTCGTCCGCGTGCGATTCCCTACCCGAATCAAAACTCAAAAAGAACCCAAGCCCTAGGAAACCGCTAACAATGTCCGACTTGGTGCGCTCGTCCACTTTGAGTTCTGGCATGACTGTGCAACGAACTCGCGAAGAGGACCATAAATCATTGTTTGTCCCTCTGTCGTCGAGTTGACAGTCCAGGGCAAGGGACAGCCGAGCCGTTGGTTTAGACTCTCTAGCAGGAAATAAGATGGCGAAGGCTGACGAGCTGGACCTGAAGATCAAGCTGGCACAGCATGTGTGTGTCTCATCTGCGCACTATGGCCGTAATTTGCCATGGCATTACCACATGCAGAACCCTTGAATGGCCTGTTCTTGCATTTGCAGCGCTTTCTGCTTAAATCTAAGGACAATCTGGGTGTCAATAAGGCGGCCTTACAGGAGGAGCTTTTCAATATCGTCTTCCAGCAGGGTAAGGTCACGATCGCAGGCCAGATCTGGACTAGGTAGTTCCTGGCCTTCATTTCACCACGTCAGTTCTCGCCCATTATGTCACCAACATGCTCTGGAAAACCTATTTGCAATGCAGACCTGGCCCCAATCTACGAGCACATGTGTAGTGAACTAGGGCTGTCAGTGGACCAGGCCAAACTGACAGCCATGAAGGCCAAGAATGCCACCAAGCTGGAAGAGTTGGAAGCTAAGATCAAGGATGCGGAGGAGAACCTTGGCGAAACAGAGGTTCGGGATGCTCTCCTTGCGAAGGCAGACTTCTTGGCGTCCTTGGGAGACAGGGAGGAGGCAGTCAAGGCATACCAAGCTACTGAAGCAAAGACAGCAGGCAGCGGCAACAAGATGGACTTGATCTTCAGCCAAATAAGGTCAGCACCAGGAGAGACAGTATGCTGGAAGAGACATCATTGTCATGCATGGCGGGCTGCTCAGTGTGCGTCGTGATGACGGGCTTTGCATGCACGCGGCATGTGGTAACGGCTTTGTCCATGCCGCTTACGGGACACCACCCACTCACATGCGATCCAACATGCAACCATGTCGAGCACACCCACGAATGTCATGACAATGCTGCATGATGGTTCACAGAAGCAACCACCTGCTGCAGTGTGGCATGCCATTGCGCTGGACTCAAGCCAAGGAATGATTTAGAGTACAACACGTTGCCTTCTTCTACACTTATCCAATGTGCTTTCCCATGTCCAGATTATCCATGTTTTATGAGGACTGGCACACAGTGAAGAAGCTGCTCTCCAGGGCCAAGCAGCTGTGTGATGATGGCGGCGACTGGGAGCGCAAGAACAGGCTCAAAGTGAGAGGCAGGCACAGGAGACTGGGACAGGGGTGCATCATTGATACATGGGGGGGCATGGTAACAGGCTGGAGTAGCAGGGGCGGAATATCAGAAGGAATGGAGCGGGCCGCAATATCAGGGCTGCTATCCTGGATGCAGGCACGAGAGTTGGAGGGCTGCTCAGAGCAGGGCATCGTTACTATGATTACATGCCATTCGCAGGGCATGACAGTGTTTGATAGATGGCTGTGCCAGCGATGCATGAACAGCCAGGGTCAGGGCCGGGTGTGTGGCAATGGATGGTTAGGCATGGCATGTGCCTCCTGAGGTTACTTGTGTATGGCTTGCAGCATCGTGTAGTTGGCCGGCGAGTGGGCATGGGCAGGTGGAGACGACTGCTTAGGGAGGCGCAGGGGCCAACACGGTTGACACTTGCATGCCATACGGTCATGTGACGAATTACATGAGCATGCACATACATAAGCACAGTTTGTTGTGATCGCAGGTTTACCAGGCTGTCTTTGCCATGTACACGCGCGACCTCAAGCAGGCAGCGGGGCTCTTTCACGAGGCACTGGCGACATTCAGCGCGTGAGTCAAACGCACAGCACAGCTGATCATCGGAATGAATCAGGGGACGGCATGGGACGGTGGGGGCCTAATCAATGATTTAAACCGGGCCATGCAACACAGTTGATTCTAAAATTTGCATGCGCCCCTGTCGCATGCACTAGGGTTGCCACTCACTGCAAACAAACCTGCCTGGATCTTTCTTCGTACCAGCTGGACCGTATGTCAACATTCAGGTCGACCTTGTGTGCGCATTGTTATCTGTTGCGCAGCACTGAATTGTTTGACTACCAGCGCGTCATCTTCTACGCGGTCATCACAAGTGTGGTGGCGCTGGATAGGGTGGCACTCAAGGCCAAGGTGGGGCCGGGGCATGGGAAAGGGGACAGATGAGGCCGGCGGCCACTGTGACAGTGAGCACATGGACAGGGGCGGTGCGGTTTTCTGCTCCCCAAAACGCTGAGGATACCGCACACACAGGTCATGTTCTCTAAACTGGGTCGGCATCAGCAGTCTTCTGATTGGTGTCTAAGTGTAGAATTCACAAATAGGACGGCCATGTTTGGAAGTAGGCAAGGGCCTGGGGTGGGGATAGCTGGAAGCAACGGCCACTGATTGCAGCAAGTGCATGAACTAGGGCACGTTCTCCCTGACAGCAGCGGACTGACCGCCTATGATCAGCCGACAGCACCGGCACATGCACACTTGTTATCCTCCTGCGCAAGGGGGACCTTGCCATTCAAATAGCATGGGAAGGAGGACAGGGGCGAGTGGGGTGTGTGTCTTCATGTGCACCCTGACCCTTTGCCCTTACCAATCTGGCCCTGACCCATTCCTGGCTTCGTGGCTCCTTGATACCTTGCCCGGCGCTGCTGAGGTGACGGTGGATGACTGAGGCAGGCAGGAACATACCCGGGAAGTTTCGTAGAAGTTAGCAGAAATCAGCCAACTTCGTCGATTCATTCTGCGTTGCTTTCCCCCTTGCCTTGCTGTCCAGGTGGTTGACGCGTCCGAGGTGCTCACGGCCATCGGCCAGACGCCCTTCCTGGGCGAGTTCCTCAACGCGCTGTACGGCTGCCAGTACAAGACGTTCTTCCACGCCTTCGCCGAGATCATCACTCAGATCAAGAGCGACCCGTACCTCGCGGCGCACGTGAGGCACTACACAAGGGAAGTGCGCGTCGTGGTCTACTCGCAGGTGGGGCACGTGACGGCTACTGGACAGGCACGTTGGGCATGAGCTACTTAGTGTCAGTTGCAGTGGTGGTGTGCAAAACAACCGGCGCTTTGTCAGGGCGCCAATCACACATACTCTGCAATTGTGTAGCAATGGTTGCTGTCAAAATGCTTGGCAGGTTGCTGTTCACGAACACACCCCCACGCTACACGCTTTGTGTCACGCTCTTACTGTTAGGACGCTGGGCAAGATAACTTTCTAGAGGGGCTGCACGGTATTACATCCTGTCCGTTTCTGCCTTGCTCTGCAGTTCCTTGAGAGTTACAAGAGCGTTACCCTCCCCAGCATGGCGGCGTCCTTTGACGTCTCCCCCGACTTCCTTGACCGGGAGATTTCCGAGCTGATTGTTGCGGGGCGGGTCAACGCAAAGATTGATAAGGTGGCGGGCATCATCGAGACCAGCAGGTGAGGCGTACTGGCAATGAGGCATCACTTGTAAGTGGGCATCACAACTGGGAACCCATGTTGGCAGGAGCGGAGCACCAGCGATCGGTGGGGCGTGGCGATAGTACTGGGGCGTGTTACAGGGCGTAGGCGGCATGCATTGGGGCGTGATGCTGACGGTTATGGGCAGTCGGGATCAGAGTTGGATGGACAGGCAGGTAGGAAGAGAAGCAGGCGGACACAGGGAAATGCTTGAATAGTCAAGATGCGCTTTAACATAGCTTGCAGAATGAGTGCTGTCGTTCTGTCCTTCCAGCCTGGCACGCAGTACTCATGCACAGCCAAGGTGCCAAACACTCGCATGCGGGGATGGGTATTGGTGCCGTACTCATCAACTGACCACGTTGCTCATTACTGCAAAGTGGCACGCACTTCGATAATCCGCATGACACAGTGTCCAAATTGCACAGTGCCACCTGTTCTTTCCGCGTTTCCCGTCCAGGCCTGACTCCAAGAGCGCGCTGTACACGGACACCATCAAGAAGGGCGATCTCCTGCTCAGTCGCATCCAGAAGCTGTCTAAGGTCATCGATGTAGAGTAATTAAACCTTTGACAAACATACAGCATGGTTGTATCGCCGAGCCAACGGTGCTGTGTACCCTGGCAGGCCTGTGCTAGCATGCTGATTGGGTCTCCATGCATCTCCATGCACCTCCTGGTGGATCAGCAGATGGCAATAGCATTGCACATGCAGCACAAGTTGGTTGTGAGGAGATGCGGAAGCATCCATGTTTAAGACAAACGGCCAGGCACACACTGTCTGATTGCTGACTGCAACCCTCCTGACCATGCACAGTACTGCACAAATCCAACCACCTACACCAAAAACGGCCGGTATGTTGAACAGCTGCTGTTCGCATCCTTTTCCACTCCACTGTGCCAGCCTTACTGTGCTCATGAGGTACTGATGGCATTGGCCTCAAAGTTGCCCTCAAACTGGTCCATCAAACCGTTCGTTACCATGCTGGATGATGCTGGTCTGTTCAGCCTGCCTTGTGCTGCCAGCTGGCCTAATCAAACTGCTAATGGCGTCTCAATGCGCCTGTGAGATGGACACGGCTGTAAAGCATGACATTATTGCCAGGATACGGCCTGGCCACTTCATGTAAGCTTCCACGCTCTGCTGGGCCATGGTCAGCGAGTATGTTTACAAGGTGGGAGTGCACACCACACAGCATGGCCATGCATACGATGCAAGATTGGGTAGAACTGCGTCCTTTGCTACACACCTTCGTGGTGCCTAACTGTGATTGACTCTTGTGCCATACTTGTCAGCCTGGCTTGGCCTGCCCGCTCTCATGCAAGTTTCCTTCGTGCATTGCAGTGGTGTCGTCCAGAGTCGCAAAAGCATTACTACAGTGGTGTTACTACGCTGCCTTCACATGCAAGGCCTTGCTGCTGTATGCTGTGTGGAAAACGTCAAGTCGGTCACCCTGGGCTACCCTGTCTGTCGGTCACCAGTTCAAACCTTGTCCTTTGATTACCACGCCATGGTACCTGATTTTCCAGAGATGGATTGCAAGTCAACAGTATGGTGCAGCAGCATGCGGTTCAGCATCACTTCATGCCTATGGTAGGCCCATCTACATGTGCGCCCCATGGTCCAGCAGCATACGCACCACCTCTGCATGACCATATTCATCAGCATCTCTCGCTACTTCAGCATCAAGCGCATGGACATCAAGCACATGGACATCAGCACCACGTCTGCCAAAAAGAAGACTGGCAATATTGGGATTATAGACTATAGACTGTAGAAAGCGAGCCAGGGACAACTGCAGCTTACACTTTGGAACAACTGGGCAAACGGATTCCCAGCCCAACACACAAGCGGCCAAAAGTCATGCAACCAGCACATGTCTAGCCAGACAAGACAAAGACAAGACAAAGACAGGACGAGCTTGGGTGCTCCGGAGAGTAGAGATCAAAGCTACAATTATCTGGGTCAACCATCCTGTCTTGTTTTTCTGAACCTGATTGGAAATGCACGTCAAGTATGGTCATGTCACGCGCCCGTAAGTTGCCAACCCAGCCTGTTTGTGGCCCGTAAGTTGCCGCCCCAGCCTGTTTGTGGCCCGTAACTTGCCAACCCAGCCTGTTTGTGGCGCATAAGTTGCCAACCCAGCCTGTTTGTGGCCCGTAACTTGCCAACCAGCCTGTTTGTGGCGCGTAAGTTGCCAACCCAGCCTGTTTGTGGCCCGTAACTTGTCAACCCAGCCTGTTTGTGGCCCGTAACTTGCCAACCCAGCCTGTTTGTGGCCCGTAACTTGCCAACCCAGCCTGTTTGTGACGCGTAACTTGCCAACCCAGCCTGTTTGTGGCGCGTAAGTTGCCAACCCAGCCTGTTTGTGGCCCGTAAGTTGCCAACCCAGCCTGTTTGTGACGCGCAAGTTGCCAACCCAGCCATTGATTGACACTGCATGGCTGACAGTGGCGACGAAGAGCAGCGGTTTCCAGTGCTGCATCATGATCTGGTGTCACGTCCCCACGCTTCAACAGGCTTGCACAACCCCGGCTGTACCATGTCTGGCTGCATGCACCAACGCTTGATCCAAGTTACCATGGCGTACGGCCAGCCAGCTGGCCAGCTGCTCTGGATCGGCCACCATGGTTCGGAACGCATGCAACCAGCTCGCGCAGAAAGGTCCTACTATGCCTGCATAGGCCGTGATCTGCACCAGGACATTGCCCGGCATCAGGCAGGCCAGCTTGTACAACATAGGACCATCACCCGTCAGGAGCACGCTGTCGCCCATTGCCCAGGAATCCAACCCCAGCTTCTACGCCAGGTACATCCAACTAAACTTAAGACCCACTAATGGCAAGTTTGCCACTGGTTTCAGTGTTGTTTTTGTAAAATGTTCCAGAACTGGCAAACATTGCTTTTCTCTTCACTGGTACAGGCAATCACAAGCGTGTTGAAGTGATAGAAGCCAGGATTCTGCGTATACGAAGGGAAGAACATACGCAGTGGGCTTGTGCAGCAAGGTGCATGAGAATGTTACCTCTGTATACGGAATATCGCCACGTCAAGTGCATGCGAGAGGCTTGGATCAGGTAAACAGCCAGCATGCAGTGCTCAAGTTGCGGTCAAGAATACGCGCAAGGTTCGTGGTTCCTCACCTTGTGCCAACCACAGCTTGGGTGCTCAGCCGTGACCATCTGTTTTTGTTCCTGCTCGACGACCGGCTTGCTTTCAGGCTGCCGCCACACTAGGAACTGTCAGGGCCCTGCGCGGTCGCCAACTCAGACCCAGACTTTATTTCCTGTCCTTTGTTTCTAGCTGCGCCTGCTCAACCCATGCCTGACAGCCTGTGACAGTACGCCTTTGTTCGCTTTGCCTTCTGTATTCTTTGCTTCTTGCGCCTTGAGATTGCCTTTTGTTGCTCAGAGTTGGTCATGAAGGTATCCAGCCTCGTCTCTTGCATGGCTTGCTAGCATTTGCGCTCGGTGCATGTGGGCCCTCGCCCGCTCTCTGTCTGTCTATCTATCTGTCAAGTCTGCTTCAAGTTTGCCGCGTTCTTTTGTCTTATTGTCACGGGCTCTGTGGGCTCCGTTTGTCTTATTGCCACGGGCGTAGCACGGCTACTCCATTTGTCTGCTTAAATGATACCTGGGACAGGGGGGGAGGGTTCGATAGAAAATGACCTTAGGTGGGAGTGGGTATCTCTGAACTTTTTATACGAATGCTAACGGTGTAAGGAGCTCGAATCCAAGGTTTCAGGTCATTCTGAGATGGTTGACTGGGTGGTATAAAAGTCCTCCGCAAGGCCCAAGCTATTTTTTCGACCTTTTTGAGTATGTCTTGTTTTATGGCTCAATCACAACGAATTCAAGGCTTTTGAAGGTGTTGCTGGTTGCAGCTTGTTGAGATCTATCCAAAATCATCTTCATTTCCCAGAACGGCCTTGTGGGTGGTTTCAGTTGTTATGGGCTGGGGAAGTCCCCATGGCCTGTGACATGGGTGGCGGTTAGGGTTTGCTTTGGGCCGGCTGGGCTTTGATGACCCATAAGTGAGGCAATGTTCAAGTGCGCTATGCAACCAAGTTGTCCAGGGGATAGGCCTTGGCAAGAGCTGTCGATTGAGCCCGTATTCATGTAATTCTGAGCCGTTTCTGGGTGGGTTCCAAAACTGGTCCTATTTTGGAAAGTCTGAGGCCATTTTTTGAGCTAGGGTCATGGTCTTTAGAATCCCCCCCCCCCTGCCTGGGATTTGATTTCTTTGAGGCAAGGTCCCACAAGTCCCAGTACATCACACAGAACCTCTTTGTGTTATGACAGCGCATACCGTTACACACAACTTCCTTGAATGACTGGGGGCTCAAGAAGATGTAACATTTACTAAGATTGGCCTGTGATGCCATCACAATGTAATCTTCATCAGGTGTCAAGTTCCTCATCCTTATGAA
>QAXH01006278.1:0-11401 GCA_004335635.1 Chloromonas sp. AAM2
CAATGCCTGCAGGCTATGGCGTGCGGCTTTGGCGTGTTTTGATTTGCTGAGAAGTCTGTCCGTCTTGATCACATCACAAGCATTGGCTCGCGGTTAATACCACTGTAGCGTCCAGGTGACTGCGACTACTCAGAACTGGAGTTCCCGTTCTAACTAGGTACACAGGCGTAGCCCTTTGCGCTGGTGTATGTGCGCAGGAGGCAAAGAAGGCGGCGTGGTGGCATGGGGCGACAATACTTCTGGTCAAGTGGCTGTACCCAGCACAGCGCAGGCAGGGGTACAGGCCATTGCTGCCGGAGGCACACACTCCCTCGCTCTGCTCACTGACGGGACCGTGTTGGCCTGGGGCTACTCTGGTCAACTCAGCGTGCCCAGCTCAGCATTGGTGGGCATGACAGCAATTGCTGCCGGCGAATCACACTCGCTAGCGCTGCTCAACAATGGGACGGTGGTGGCATGGGGTTCAAACTCGTATGGCCAAGCTTCCGTGCCTTTCACAGCGCTGGCAGGCATACAAGCCATTACTGCAGGGTTTTCTCACAGCCTTGCTCTCATCAGCAATGGAGCTGTCGTTGCCTGGGGCAACAGTGCTTATGGAAAAACCAGCGTGCCTGGTTCTGCGTTGCGGGATGTGCAAGCCATTGCTGCCGGGGAGAGGCATTCCATCGCTCTGCTTGCCAACGGGACGGTACTGGCATGGGGCTCCAACGTTGACGGGCAGAGTGCTGTGCCAGACGCAGCACTGGCAGATGTGAAGGCTGTTGCTGCTGGGGGTCGTCATTCTCTAGCCCTCCTCCGCAATGGGACTGTGCTGGCATGGGGCAGCAACGACAATGGCCAGACCACTGTGCTTAGCGCAGCGCTTTCGGGCGTGCAAGCCATTGCTGCCGGCGAAGTACACTCCATGGCCCTGCTTGCCAATGGCACAATGGTGCTTTGGGGCGGCAATGTCTACGGGCAGGCCACACCTACCTTTGCAGCTTCAGCCGGTGTCCAGGCCATCTCAGCCGGAGGCCGCCATTCCATGGCACTGGTTGCGCGTGCTTCAGAACCATCCTCTGCCAGTCCATCACCAGCAGCACCTGAAGTTTTAAATCCCGCCCCTTCGACTCCCACGCCGCCGTTGGCATCGTTGCCTTCACCAGCTGGACTGCCTGCAAACAACTTGCCACCACCACCAGATGCCTTGCAATTAGCATTTCCGCCTCCATCACCTGCCGCTCCTGCCCCTTCGACACCCACTCCCGTCTCCACATTGTCACCATCACCCACTCCAGCTCCAGCACCATCACCGTCTCCATTTCCATCCCCCACGCCAACGCCATCTCCAGCACCAGCACCGTCACCTGCTCTGTTTTCAGCACCATCACCGCTACCGCCTCGGTCACCTGCCTTCAATGAATCTGGCGGAGAATCATTACTGCCGTCACCGCCATTATCCCGAACACCACCTCCATCCCAAACGCCACCTTGGTCACCCGTCGTTTCCGAGTATGGAGGGTATGCACCACCACCCTTCTATCCATCAGAAGGATCAGGGAATGGGGAAGGCCAAGGCAAGTGGCAAGCAGGTCGCATGAACACGTGCAAGGCTTGTCGCTTGCCTAATTTTGCTGATGGGCACTGTCCTTTTCTGCACCTGCATCTTTGACAACCCAGGAATGGCCGGTGTAGGCTGTTCGGCATTGCTTCTTGACCCTAGCTTTTTGACCCTACCTCTTCTTGTGGGCAAGTGCTTTTGGCCATGCAGGTGCAGCATGGTGGCAAGTGTGAGGCAAGCATGGGGGCTGCATAAGAGAGGCTGCATGGAGGAAAGAGGAAACAGGCATACCCAGGCGGGCCGTATTTTGGAGGCCTAGCTGACCACCAGTTTACCGGGGGCTCAAAGTGCAGCCCATAAAGTGCCAAATCAGTTGACCGGGAGCCCGTAAACAAAAGATTTCTGCAGTATAATGCTGGGCAGCAATTACATTGCTTTTGCTTTGATTGTGACTGACCTGCAAGTGCTTGTGTTGGTGAGTATCCCAACATGGCATGCCGCACGCAGGAAGTACAGCTATTGGCCCAATCGTTGGCGGCGTGGTAGGCGGGCTTGTGTTCGTAGTACTTGGCGCACTGCTTATACTGTGGGGCTTGCGCGGCCATCACCGCCGGGCGCAGAACAACCGCACAGGACTGGAAGGCGATGCCCAAGCAGACCTGACCCACACCAGTTATGTGATGGGTGCAAAGCCTGTCAGCACCTTTGCAAGCAAGTCTCCTGTTGGCAGCATCATCAACACTACAGTGACCACCTCAGCCGCCACGCTGCACTCAGCAGGGCTTGTCAGCAGTCCACCTCAGTCTACACCCCTGAGCATGCAGGCATCAGCAGCAGCTTCAGACATCACAATGGCTTTGCAGGTGGGGCTGCAGGCTGCTCAGCAAAAATGCGTGTTCTGTTCATTATTGTTTGCAACAGCCGTTGCTTGCAGACCCTCGACATGAGCAGACACCCGTTGATTTTGGACACAGCCAGTGTGTCAGGGTCATCTACAGGATTGGTTGCAGTTTTGACGTGATTTGCATGGACCATGTGTTATGCAGATGCGTGTCCTGGACAGTCTGATGATCCAATGGGAGGACCTGAAGATCGGCAGGGTTCTAGGCGAGGGGGGCTTTGGCAAGGTGTACAAGGGAGTGTGGAAGGTGAGCCCTATGGATGGTGTGCTTACCTGTGTCACGTGCTTGCCTATGCCTGCAAGGTTCTACTTTGAAAACTCTGGCATGGGTTGGCGTTAAATCTTGAGCTGCACTCTTGTCCTTGTGGTGGAAACACTGAATAGCTGCCATACACGCCGCTCACACTCAATTTCGAGAATGCTGCTGTCTGCAACCGCCATAAAGTGCATGCAACGTTGCCAGATGCTGGTTTGTAAAGCTTTGACCCAACGCAGTGCTTTGACTGCTTTTACGTGTTCGCCTTGGTACTGAGATCACTGGTTTTTCTCTGCATATGTGTGCCTCATGGCTCAGGCACTGCAGTGTCACGGAAATGGCAGATACAGTCAGTTGCAATAGCATGGCAGTGAGCAACTGTTGCTGTCTCGGTACTGTCAGATAGCCTGGCATTTCATGATTGGTTGTGCTTCGCTCATTGCAGGGCTTGCCAGTTGCCGTCAAAACGCTCCACCTGGACAGGCTGGGCACAGGTGGCAGGGCTGCGCTGCACCAGGAGGCGCTCATCATGTGTGACCTGCGATACCCATACATCGCCCGTGTGTTCGGTACGTGTGCACTCACTAATAAAGCAGCGGCCTGCATCACCCAGATGAAAACATTTGGCGCAAAGCCTTTGTATCAATGAACAAGCCAACCTCAAAAGCTCAACAGTATCAGACATCACAGGCAGTGAGGACATGCCAGGCGCCCCACAGGCATCAAGCGCGAACGCTGGCAAGCCACGCAGGAGGCGAGGTAGGATACCCTCCTGACCAACCCTCAACAACAGAAGGAGACGTTAAGAAATTATAAGCAAAAAGAGAGTGAAGTACAAAATGCGTGGAGGAACTAAGAGGCAAATGGTGGCCTGAAGCCAACACCTGGCAGGAAGACGTCAGACTGGCAAAGCAAGATGTGTTAGGCTGCCCAGCTAGAAAGAAAGGACAGAAAGCAGCGCCGGGGAAGAGTTGGCAAAACCGAGTCAGGGCCCTTGCAGTTGCTGATGTTAGACGCCCTGTCCTTTGCCTTGTGCTGCTCACAGGATTGGTGGACGATGGCACGAACCTGGCGCTGGTCATGCAACTGTACAGCCGCGGGACAATGACATCTTTTGTGTCAGAGGCGGCCTATGATGACTTGGACCTGGCAAGCAAATTGTGCCTGGCACTGCAGGTACTGGTATTGAATCTTCGCCAGCAAACTCATACGCTCAGAGAACAAATGTTAGCAAGCCATGCATGAGAAGAGAATGCATATTGTAATTCATGCAGGCAAACCTGCGATCTCCCGCTCGTCACTGCTGACGTGACTGCATCAGTTTGTACAATGACTGCATCGTGTCACTGTACGTGACAGTTTCCAGCGCCTCAAATAGATCTGTGTAGCTACCACGCCATCTGTGTGGGTGCCAAGCCTGAACGTTGTGACCTCACAAGCCGTGGGCCCTCTCCTCACATTTTGTAACGCGCATCTGGTGCAGGTGGCCATGGGCATGCGGTTTCTGCACGAGCGCAAGCCTGCCGTTCTGCACGGCGATCTGAAGACGTCAAACTTATTGTTATCGGATGACGCTAAGCAAGTGGCCATCGCGGACTTTGGCCTTGCGGGCAAACTGGTGACGGGCATGCCCGGCAAAGTCGTGGAGTCCGGTGCTTTGACTGTGAGCATCAGCCCACCCGAGGTCCTCGCAGACCCTACAGCTCCCCGGACAGCCGCCGCCGATGTATATGCTTTTGGAGTTGTACTGCTGGAAATGCTTTTGGGACAACCGGTTTATCGGAACATGCGCGGGCATGAAGTGCGCAATGCAGTCATGCAAGGCCACCGACCCCGCATCCCCGAAGACGTTCCGCAGTCGGTTGCGAGCATCATCACCTCTTGTTGGGCCCAAGATGCAGCAGCCCGGCCATCGTTTGCTCAAGTGGTGTCGTGGCTCGAGGCTGTGGTGCAGACTTTGGACTCACGTTCGAGGGCAGATCAAACGGTCGCCACGCGCACGCGTTGGTGAAGGTTTGCAGTGACAAGTTGCTCAATCCGAGTAGCTTTTCATTATACACTGGCAGGCTCCACCTGCACCGGTATTGATGGAAGGTGCAACGAATAAATCACACAGCTTGGCGCCATCAGCGCACTGCCAAGGCATTCCGTTATGTGCCAGGTAACAGTGTCAAGAACTTCCCCACGCAACTATGTGGACGTAAGGCAAGCAACCTGCAGATGCTGCCTGGCCTTGACGGCTGGCTCAATGGCAGCCAGCCTGCAGTGCTTCAATGCTACAACAACAACATCAACAACAATAACAGCGTGAACAAGGTGGGCGTGATACCTGGCAGGCAGACCTGGCGGGCACCCGAGATGCCCCGCTGGTGAACGGCTTCATCCCCAAACTGTTTCCATTGCTTGCATAAAAGAAAGGTGAACAATAAATCGCGAAGTTGTCTCACTTGCTGATGCTCTTGTGGCTTACCCCGAATCAGCGTGTGGTTATAATCCAGCTCAAGCATCAAAGCTGCAGAGCAATGAGCGCTTTTGCAATTTTGCAGAGCAATGAGCACTGACCACATTTGTGATATGCTGGTTGTTTGAAGAATGTGGGCTACACAGTAGTGTTGGTTTGCTGTGCTGGGGTTCTGACGTGCAGTATAACCGTTGCGGTCCTGGCAATGAGCCTGATTTGCGGCGCACAGATTTCCGATTGTTGTACTGAAGCGTCATGCACATGCGACTGAGAATGGTTTGACAGTTCGGATGTTGTCTGCGGTTGTGATCTTCATGCCTCCCGACCAACAGTTGCACTCCATGCTTGCTTCATCCTCCCATTTTGTTTTTAGCCCGGCCTGTCAGTGCAATCTGCCTGTACCTCTTTGTGACCGGACACAACTCGCCAAATTGCCATGGTATGAGACGTATCACTGGCGTGCTGCACTCAGTTAAGAGCGAAACCAGCACTTTGTTTGTTGCCCAACTTAGTACTTCATTACTTTCCATTTCCATCAGTAATCCTTTTCACATCTGTCCTCTCACGCCTAGCGCATGTTAGGAATCTATCTGAAGACTCCTCTCCATTCTGAAGAGCGTTGCTGATTTATCTGCAACGGAAAATTGGCTGAGTATTTGCAGGTTGGGTTAGCTTTGCTTGCTCACAGAGAAGGCTGCTGACCTCGGTTGCCAGCAATCCCAGTGAAGTGAGAGCAACAATTACGACGTTGCTTTGCATTCACTTCCTTGCAACCCAGGCTGGGCCAGGGTTTGTTACCGAGTCTGTTTTCCAACGAGCGCGGAGTGCGTCATAGTGCATGCCGTTTTGCATGAAGGTGTAAGCATAGGGTTGTGTGTGTGCTCGAGTCAACAGAAGCTTTGATAGTGTGACCTTCAAGACCCTGGACGGGGAGCGCACCAAGGATTACGCATGCTTCGCAGCCGAGCCAGGGCAGGGTGGTGAAATGGCGTTCTGAAGGTGAACATTTGACCGGGTTCGAGCTATTCCACAATCGAATGGTCATGAGCGGTTCAAAGTTGCAATGATGGCCTTGTTTAGGTGGTTCTGCTCACTGACAAGGTATCTGAAGAAAGTGAAGGCAAAACAAGGTGCGTTCAAATGTCAGTACCGGGATTAGTTCCAGTCACATGCCCGGTGAGTTTGACAGGTGCCTGAGCTCATGTGTGTTGAGCTGCATTGTGATGTATGTACCCACAACATCACTGGCACAGCAGAACGCTCACATGTGGGCCTACCTGACGTGATTTTGATATCTATACAACAACCTTTTGATTTTGTGAAACCTGCAATGGGCTGATGGTAAGGGCTTGATGAGTTCACGGGGCTTGATGTCTGGGTACATGCTGCGAACATGTGCATGCGTATTTGAAACGCGTATTGATATGGCTGGCTTCGTCGGAATGTTTGAGCGGTAGAAGGGTCGGTAGAAGCCGCCGGCCAGGCCCTGGGTGATTCTACCTAATCTCGTACCAGGATCTACCGTGGTAGAAGGGCTGGTAGAACAGACCTGGTTTAGAACAGACCCAGTCGATATTGAGGCTGGCTTGCACCTTCTTTACGGGCTCATTAAGCCTTTTCCAGGCACAGCTTGTTGTCCATTGCTTCTAGCTTTGGCTGCCTGGCACAATCCTGTCAGTCGTTGATTTCAGGCCACCAGGTGTCCCGTGACACTTCTCCGATTCCTCTTTTGCTCTGCACGTCAGCCTGCCCCTCTCGTGCATGCCTTGCTAGCGTTCGCGCTCGGTGCATGTGGACCCCCCTGATGTAATCAATATATGTAGATGGATAGATGTGGCTGACGCTGACGCTGTAGAGCTGACATGGGAGCTGTAGAGTAGAGCCTGTAGAGCTTACATTTGACCTTACAGATTGAATACATTGTATATTGATAGGTATCTTGAATGAACACAATGTACACATCTCCAATGACGACATCGTACGCATCTTCATAGAATCAGCTCACTCAATTCCCACTCACATAGTATGTACATCCATACATCAGCGCATGGTTAGTTGCTGGTGAATCTAGCCACACAGCACCAGGGTTAGCTGCAGCTATTTGACATCGGCAATTGCACGTCATAAGCAAAGCGATAGACACTGAAATTACCGCTTGGACGCAAGGAATTCCTGACGAACCCCGCACTGATGCTGACCGTTCAATGTGCGCAGAAGACAAGTTGTTTTGCGCTCCTGTCTGATACTCCAGGCCACGCCATGAAATGGGGCTCACGAAAACAAATTATGCGTGTCGGTGCACTTTGATGAAACGCAGCACGTCACCTGGCAGCTTGGTATGAGCTCTGCATAGCCAGAAATGGCAAACATCTTTTTTTGGGGCAGCAATGTCGCATGAAAGGTTAGCCATTGACAACAGGCTTGCACTAAGTGACTGGGTGAGTGCACACTGTCAGCAGGTCCACGCAAAGGACTTGAGCTTGGGTAAAATTGAATCCTTTGCTGCACGCATGCTATACTGTGGACTGTATGTACTGTTTGGTGGCTGAATGTGATACTAGCATCTTCTCGTATCTCCTCCGTTCACATGGCCAGGTCCTACCTTGTAAAAACACACCAAGGCAGCACAAGTGGTAACCAGGGATTGGGGAAGAACATTTGGCAAGAAAACTGTTGACCAGGCAGCAGAACACCATCGTGTAATCACTGCAATGGAACACAGCGCTGCGCTGGTTGTACCTGCAAACCTTCACGCAAGCAAGTCAGGCACAACTTGTAACGGAAGCATTTGCAATCCGAACACCATTGTAATGCAAACAACGACCAAACACACGTGCTGTACGTACCCCCAACACTCGGGCAACTGTTCTTCTGACGCAGGACTTAGAAGGCCAAACCACAAACCCGCCTTGGATGAATTACTGACATGCGAAGTTATGAACGGGCTAGTGTTGATGAGGAAATGGCAAAACGGGCAGGGGCCAGGACTGCTACAGTGCTGAACCTCATCGAATCGCTGCATAATAGCAGGCCAAGACAGCGTTGATAACTGACTGGTGCATACTTCGCAATCCAAAACTTTATGCCGCGCTACTGATCGTACAGAAGGAATCACTGGCGTCAGAACATCACACCCATTGCAGTGCGGTGCAAGGGCATGGTCTACGTACTTGTGACGCTACAGCCTCTTTTCCAATCTGTGCACATGCTGGCACACGCTACATGTGGAACCGGATTAGTATGCTATCAGTATGTATTAGTATCAAGCTAGGGATAAGCATGGGAAAGACCCGGCCGGAGGCCAAGAAGAATGCACCAGCACAAGTTCCTGGATATGTACACACGAGTATCCATCACTACACAGGCTGCTCCTTGTCACGGTCATCTTGAGGCCTTGTGATGATGCCCAAGGTTCAACAATCCGCCCGCCCTCTCTACTGAGAGTTCAGTGTCTTGTTGTGACTGCAGTTCAGCCTCCAACCACCACACAATACGAGCTGCAAACATAGGCTCGCAACGGCGTTGGAGCGGGCCCGCTGCACGCAGGCTGCGGTAGACCGGCTGGTCCCAAAGGCATCAACATATCATTTCCAAAAGCATAAACGTGCACGAGTCTTTCATACCCGCACCACCCGTGGCTTCAAACACAGTAGCCAGGCTTATAAAGCATTTGTGTCCACGGCATAGCAGCAGCTATGTTTGCATTCCATTGCCAGGCAGGTGTACCAGCTCGTTCAGTGGCCAACATTGCATGTACAATGTATACTGTCCCAGCGTGACATCTGGCCCAGCGTGATCAGCTTCGTGTAACGACTGCACACAGCCCACCAACACATGCAGTACCTACCCGTTCACGCAAACGTCTCATACCCTTTCATGCATGCAGCACACAGTCGTTCATGATGATGATGCCGTCCATGGCTGTGACTGCAGCTGTTGCATGTCAACTGTAAATTGCATACAAGGAAGATATGGTGCACATTATCCACATGATATACACGACCCTTCATTTTTCCCAGGCAAGTGTGCGGCAGTACACCAGCATCTCGAGCGCTACTGAGGCCAGTATGGCTCTTGGCGATAGTCGATAGGTGCAAATGGCGGTGGCGCAGCAGCAGAGGGCTGCGTGTGGGCATTGGCTGCTCCATCATCCGTGAAGTCGACCCAGCCGCTCGCTCCATGCCCCTGTGATGCATGCGTGTGAATGCAGCACAGTTATCATACACAGTGTAAGCGCTTCAGCAACAAGCAGTGGGATCAGCTTTCTAAGTTCTTATACATGCGGATTGTAAGACGCACAAGCACTGCCAGGGAAGGCAGGCTCGCACAGCAAAACATCTTAAGTTTATCCCACTGTCAGAAGCAAGGCAGCAGTCACATGTGCAGCTCGCTATGCTTTACGCTCCATTTCGATTGTGATGAACAGCAGAGAATAGTGTTGGTATTGCAAGGGCAGGAAAAGCAGGCAGTGGAGTGAATTCATGCTAGTCACAAGGCGTGACTGTGGATTTTGCCCTGCTTCGTTTTCCTGTTCTATTCTCGGCTGCTTTGTTTGTCTATTCTAATGCTGACTGGTGGAGCAACGGGGCACGTGGGCCCTGTATCGTTATGGCTTCAAACGGTGTCCGTACCTTCCAGGAATATGATTGACAACATTTCATTGCAGTTTGAGCGTATTGTTGCACCCTGCATAGATATCACCTTCTGAGCAGTGCCGCAGCTCACCTGCATAGCGGCGGTGGTGTTTGGAGCTGCTGCTGGTGGCTGCACGCCCAGAGATCCAAACGCAGCTGCGCTGTTATACAACGTAGGCGCCGGAGAAGACGATGTGGCACCTGAAGTGTTTGCCAAAGGATTGCTGCTGCTGCTGCCAAATGGCGGTTTGCCTGCAATTGAAGGCTCCCAGGTGAAGGCGGGCTTTGGGTTCGTCGGTACACTGATGCGGGCCAGGCCAGCTGGGGCGCCGTCATCCAGCCCGGAGCTGGGATTCTGTGAAATCTGGCCCTGGTCTGAGTTGTATTGGGTTCCCGTGCTGGAACCCCACCTCCGGTTGCGTTGGGAAAGCGTTCCCCACACAGCCGTTATAAAAACTGTCCCTCCTATCACGCAACCAATAATAATGCCTTTACGTGAACCTCCTGCGTGCAGGACGCCATGTTGAAGTTTTTACCTCCACAGGCACCGACAAGCTGGTGGAGCCTCCTACTAAGCAGTTGTTTGCCGCTGACCTACCTGCTCGGTCCCTCACACTTGTGTTGATAACGTTGAAGCTGAGAGACAAACGTTGCAGCAAAGCCAGGTGCAATGTCGTTACGGGTCAGTTCGTGTATGGTCAAAGCAAAGGTTATGCAGCACTGGTACTGTTGTACTGAGCAGCCTGCACAGCCATGTTGACACTTGCCTTCGTCGTCATCCGTTGATCCACGTGATGGAGCTGGATATCGGATCGCTGGCGGTCTGGGGGACCTGGCGATATATGGCGGCAGCGCCTCGGGATTCATGATGACCATGGAGTGGCCACCTCCAGCAGACATGGCCTGGACACCGGCTGCAGCTAAGAAGCCAGGTGTGGGCTGCCTGACGACATCGCGACCCCAGGTCACCACTGTCCCATTGGCAAGCAGGGCCATGGAGTGTGCATCGCCTGCAGCAATGGCTTGCACGCCCGAAAGCGCTGCGCGTGGCACAGTGGTCTGGCCAGCTGACTCGCTGCCCCATGCCAGCACCGTCCCATTGCTGAGCAGAGCCAAGGAATGACGACCCCCGGCAGCAATAGCCTTCACATCCGCTTGTGCTGAGGCAGGCACAGAGGTCTGGCGGTCAGAGTTTGAACCCCAGGCCAGTACCGCCCCGCTGGAGAGCAGCGCTAGGGAGTGCCTCTCCCCCGTGGCAATGGCCTGCACATCCTGGAGTGCAGACCTCGGCACGCCGGCCTCCCCATAGGAATTTCGACCCCAAGCAACAACAGCTCCATTGCTAATCAGAGCAAGGCAGTGATCGTCAGCTGCAGCAATGGCTTGTATGCCTGCCAGTGCTGTCAGAGGCACATCAGTCTGGCCGAGTCTGTTTGAGCCCCATGCCACCACCGTTCCATTGCTGAGAAGCGCTAGCGAGTGCTCATTGCCGGCAGCAATGGCTGTCACGCCCACCAATGCTGAGCTGGGCACACTGAGTTGACCAGAAGAGTTGTAGCCCCAGGCCAACACGGTCCCATCAGTGAGCAGAGCGAGGGAGTGTGACCCC
>QAXH01006279.1:5118-15832 GCA_004335635.1 Chloromonas sp. AAM2
GGTGTGTGACTCGCCTGACTGGTATGTCTCAGAAATCGGTAATGTAAGTCGCCACCAAGTGTTCCAGCTGCTTCACTGCAGCGTGGTTCAGAAGTAGCACTACACCGTGTACCAACAAGCCCTGTTCATTTGGTTCTGGACCAACACACAGACTCTGTATACACAATAGTTCCTTTCAGTCGATAGATCAGGGCACACGAACAGTCACCACATGTACCCGTCAAACTGTCCCAGAACTGGCAAACATCTTTTTTTTTGTCAAATGCTCGCATACTGGTTGACCAAGTACTGCTGCTGCCACCGCTGTCCGTGATGGCTGCATCCGAACGAACGCACATGCATCAGCCACCTTCGAGCCCTCTCCATCCACTCGTTCAGCTGCTGTAAAGTGCGAGTGAATGGATTGTATGGCCCCATCCGCACCAGTGGCTGCTTGTCTTCTTCAGTCACTGCTGTTTCTGGGTTGAGCTCCAGGTCGACACTCAACTGCTCCTGTGCACACAATTATGAAATCAAAGCCAGTCGGTCAGTCAATACGTGACAGCAAGTGCATTAAGGAGAGCAGCACGCCCTCTTGCTTTGCAGAGTTAATAAGCAGTTCTTGCATGCAATCAAGGGCGAGGCAACAGGTGGCAGGGTCATGACATGCAGCCATGGGCCATGCATGCAAGCATGAGCGAAGCATAGGCATCAGCCAGACAGGCAGGGACAGCCACATGCATGCACACTGGCACGGGCCAACCATACACAGGTAGGCCCATGCATGCAGATACGGCTCCACGCTGCCACCGGCCAGAAATGCAATGGCATACACGCGCCCTTGCGTCAACACGAGCCCTTGCGTATCATACTGTGCACACAACCAATCCGCCGTAGGCCTGCCGTCTGCTACTGACTGACAGTCACAGAACGATGGCTTGGGGTTCTGCCTCCACTGGGTAGTAACCAGTTATTATTATAACTCAATAAACACATACATCAGTCGCCTAGAAGCCTCGCCACAATTGGCAGTATCGCTTCGTCACCCCATTCGCACCAGTTGCCCCATATGGCTCCCTCCCATCCACCAAAACATGGACTTTGAAGCCGAAAAGACATACCGTTGTCAGGCCTTTTAGAAGCTCTGCAATCTGGTACAGGGCCGCATGCCGATCGAGATGCTCCCAGATGATGAGGCGCTGACCGTTCAGCCTAAGGAGGTGGTAGGTGTGACCATCAGTGATGAAGAACAATGCAGGGAAGTGCGCAGCGGCGTAGATAGACAGGGTCTCCAGGGTGGCCTGCCCCTTGGTCAAGTTGGTGAACAAGAAGTTGGCATCTACAAACACATACAGGTTGAATGCTTTCCTATCTAGGGCACAGCGTGCATGCTAGTGACAAATCATCGCAGTACTACTCGAACTGCAGGCAGTGCACGATGTACATTTCCACTCTTCACTGCGCTATCGGCTGCCCCTTGTTTGGCGACTTTATGCTCATAAACTGTTGAAAAGCGGAAGCTTGGCCAGGAAGACTTCAGCAAATGAGGGCAACAGTGCACGCTACCCAAGTGCCAGGTAGTGAGCCCTCCTGCCCGCACACCCAAGGTCACCTGGCACTGCCTCCTCCTCTTCTTCGTCCTCCGCCTCCTCTTCCGCATTGTGACGAGTGCGCCTGCGCTTCCCACCTGCTGATGAACTGGCCAGCTCGTTGGCCGCAGCCTTTGTGGCCACCGCAAACACCAAATGGCGAGTATAGCATAGCATGTCCCATGCGTTGCCAGTAACAAACAGTGTCCGATGCAGTACACTGACTGTGCGTGCCCAATGCAATACACTGACGCAAACAGTGTCTATAGCAATTCACTGACTGTCCGTGTCACCGGATGCCCAATACGATGCCATCAGGCAGTCAATGCCCTCTCCCGTTCGGCTGCTGCCCTCTACGCTGACAATGGGATGATCTGCATTTGCTTTATGGTGTCATGAGCATGGCATGCAGCTGGTGTTGTGAGCATTGCAATGAGTGTGCTGCCATTGCATGCACGTGCACCGGGTGATCATGGCCGCAAACGAACAACTTAATCAGCCACCGCCATGATCCACAGCATGTCCAGGCCAAGAGCTGTAACAGCATTGAACATCACACAACCAGAACACAAAGACTACTCATGCCCCTGCAAGCTGCCATTCCCACATGATGTGCAGCAACACTCTGTCTGCTGAGCTCTAACATCACATCTGCCCCCACCTCCCGCTTACCTGCATGCGCCTGTGCCGCTGCTGATGTTTCCGCTGCTGCATGTACATCCAAGAGAGTACAGATGCTTCATTGGCATACTACGCTCACCAAGCAACACGTTCTCGACGCACATGGACGTTTAAATCAGTAGCAATGCACGCCACAGCACTAATATGGGCAAGGGCCATATGTCTACCATAAACGTAGAAGCCCATACGTTCAAGTGGACGCACACACAAGTGACTGTGCGCCGTCCATATGTGCAGCTTCCACCAGCTCAGAGCTACCACAAGACGTAGTAACCGCCCAATCATGCTTAGGGTCTGGTGGGCTTTGCACAGGCCTCAACAGACTCACACACATGCGCTGGTTCAAGTGGCTTTCGCCTATGAACCCGCCAGGGAATAGCTCAATATCGTCAATGGAAGCACTGAACAACACACGCATGCATGCGTACAATTGCGTTCCGGCATTACCAGGCCCGTGGGTCAGCGGCTCTGCAAGGCCTGGTCGCACCGGCTAGACCCAACAGTCGTTTGATTATCCGCACTGCAAGACTAGCGCAAGGAAGGCTTGGGGGATCATCTAATGCACCGTGTTCCCGCCGCAAGAGTGCGTGATGAATCAATCAGCTCGACGTGATCAACAGAACGTATGACTTTTGTCCCAGACCAGCTGAACCGCCCCTCTATGGCTGCACACCTTGTTGTTTCTGTGCTGCAGCGTATCGCAACTTGTCCTCTTGGTTGTGCTTGAGCTCGCCACCCACACGACACTGGCGAACGACATCATTGCTGCCATACGGGGTTACAGAGATGTTCATGAAGCCAGCAAAGTCCTGGTTCGCCAGCTCGGCTGGTGCGTCCTCAGGGAGAGCCAACTTGAGCGCACCCTTGTTCTTGTGGACGTCATGCACATACAAGCCCCCCACCTCGCCAAACTTCAGACCAAACGACTTCATCCTTTCCTGAACAGCAGACATGACACGCAACTGTTGAGTGCAGGACTGAGATAATACGCAATGTGGCCGTAGGTGACTGGTCAGCTCCAACATGTAGGCAGCGCCAACAGAAAAGCCACTGTGCTTCTACTATTCACCCTCACAGGAACACGCATTGCAACACCAAAGCGTCAGAAATCAAGCGGGCAAAAAACGGCATGCTTTTATACAGAATTGCGCAGGAAAGCATAGAAGGAACGGAATCTTTCAGACAACTGCAGAACAATTGTGACTTCTTCTCCGCACCGGGCGCCATGATTGGGTTGAGACTTATATCATTGCATTTAATTCAAGGACATACTAGCTGCTTTGTGTGGGCTTGGTGACGGGTAATGTCAAATTATATCGCATGCGAAATTTTGAGAGGTTGGTGTTCCTGAGCTTCAGCAGCCGACCATCAAGCTCACAACAACTGTAGCTTCAATTCCGGCCACAGCAAGCTTGCCGCTTGGTTGCACAGGAGACCTAGTCCATGTTTTCAGCCATAAGCACTGGCTCAGCTTCCCAACCCTGCCATGTACCCCCTTACCCCAGACAGCCTAACATGTGCCGTGACACCCTGCAGACTCTGATTAACAAGTGCACCAGCCGTTCCATCTTCGCATGTTGATCGAAAGGCTAGCACGGGCAAGTGAACGGGACAGGTACTTGCCTCAAAGTACACGGCATAAGGTGCTGTTGCCTTGTCCTCATTGGGGTAGTCGTGCGCTGGAAAGTCATCCTGGTAAGGAAAGCCGTTCTGTGGTTCCTCGATTGGGTACAACTGCTGGCCATTGACTGTATGGAACCCGGTATACGCCAGGACAGCATCCGCCACGGTTGAACCCGCTCTGGACATCGCCTTGGACTTCTTCTTTGCTGGTGCCGGGCGCATGGATGAAACCTGCACCACCACCACCACCACCACCACCACCGCAAGACCACAAAGATGCTGTCAGCACCAACTGCGGCACAGTGAACAGCTATGCTTATCGGTGCATGTTGATATTATATGGTGCCCTCATAACGTACCCAACCTGTTCTTTCCACCTAAATTTTGTGCTGGGTCATGTTTGTGACCTGACTGTGTCAGCAAGGCCTGGTCTGGCCCCTCATTGGTCTGGCTACGCCCTTAACAAGCACCTGCCGCAGGAGGTGGGGGCACCCACACCCTTGGTTACTCACAAGCCCTCCAACACACAGCTCCCTTCAAATGTCAATAACGCGCTGCGCGTGAAGGTAGTCAGGCTGCTGGACAGCAGTTACGGCGATGTAAATGCGGTGCCCCTGTACATCTTTAGCGTCACAACATTGTAAAGGGGTCTCGGTGGTCAATCAGGTCACCTCACACCCTGGAACGCTGTTCTTGTTCCTAATCAGGCCCTCCCTCTGGCACATATGTGCCCGGGACTGACGCAGGCGCCTTAGTGGGGTAAACAGTTGAAGTACACCGCAGTGGTGCTTTACATGCGATTGTGACGACTAAGCCCACCGCGCCCAGAGCCCGATGCGGTGGGTTCACCCCCATGCCCCGTTACGAAATGTACGTGTTCAGCTGCTTACATTGTATTTTTGGGGTGGCTGATAAGATGAGGTCTGCCACTCACCAGTGTCTCACTCAGTGTTTCTATAGCCTTGCTGATGGACAGTCCTACTGCAACAACAGCACCTGTTGGGCACATACAACAGTAGGGATTGTACTGCATTGGTAAGCAGGTGTCCCAAGTACACCTATCTAAGCACCTACCTAGCTAAGCACCCCAATTGATGCTGTGAATGTCAAGTCAACAGGACTGCACTACGAAACCAAAAACAAAACTAGCACGGTGGGTTCTGGCTTTTGGACCAGCTGACATCCAGAAATGGCCAGTTATCCTTTTGGATTACCCAGACGGCAAAGGGCACTGTGCTGCACACCAAAGCTGGTGCAACCTCAGGACGTCAGCTGTCGAGTCAATGCAAAATCACAGCAACAGTGCGGCTGCCCTATAACATATTGCCAACCCCTCATGTTCCGCACATGCAGGACAGTGCATGTCGCACGGCCGCCTGACCGCCACCTGACCAGCGTGCGCAGGCAGCAAATGCCTGCATTCGACCTGTGACCATTGATGACACCATGTAACCACACAGTGTGCTGAAGCGTGCACTAACAAGCCACGAAGGCTAGGATGGCAACTTGCACTGACCACCCGGGCACACCTGGGAAATCAGTGGCCCTTAAACTACCATCGGGCCTATTACAGTCAAGCTCTATGGATGGAAATGCAGCCGTTCACGCCAGCCAACGAATACCGTGCCGACACTCACCGGCGTCATTCGATGCTCCACCAGCTCCTAATGCACTCCTGGCTCCTGTAAGGCGCCGAACAGCATAGCAGGGGCGCTAATCAACAAGCGGCATATGGGAAAGATGCATCCCACCTGTGGAGGTGAGACCGTTTGGGCTGTCCAGCCCATGCTGTTTTGGTAAACAGCGGGAAAATGTCTGGCGCTTCCTCAGTGCATGGGCTGCAGCTGCACTGGTTTCCTACAGTATCATTGAGTCTTCAACGCTCATCAAAGGGCAAACATGCATGCAGGGTGGGTCCTATACTCTTATCACAACAACACATTCACAAACAATGGCTGTGGTGTATGTGCTAAGCATGTGTGCAAGTGCCATGTCAGTGCTCTCTCTTTGTTGCCATATGCTGGTCACATGAACACAAACATGGGTTAGGGTTAGGATTTGGCGTTAGGGTTGGCGTTAACGAGCCCTGCACAACAGACTCGCTGCGAGCGCACAACTGCCACAACATACCCGCTGCCAGCCCATAACATACCGGCACCCCATATGCGACCTTATCGCTGCCGCTTGCGGTGTGAAATGTACGTGCTACATGGGTGGCAGCAGGGTTATCCTGTCCCTTGGTACATGCAACTCTAGAACGGATATCCCTCCCACACGTACACGTACACATACGACGCCCCCAAGTGTCAGGTGCATGGCATGCTGTGCACCACGTATACGCTGGACCAAATTTTGGAACATTGGCCCAAGATGCAGACGCAGGAGAGAAACAATCTGAGAGCACCTCCAGTGTGACCAATGCATTGGGCAGCCATGCCTGGCAGGGACTTAATGATGTTGTCACGTGTGACGTCAGCGTGTGAGACTAACACGTGCCCATGCGTGATGCGTCATGTGTGGGACAGAGTGCTGCTCCTAAGAGTGAGCGGCTGAGCTTCACATTGCCGCACGTACGCCGGTCGTGAGCATGTCACATGACCATATGGCACTCATATGCACAGCAGGACTTGCACACATTTGAGGTGGGCGCGAAGCTGGACCATGCATGCAACCATGCATGCCATGCAACCCACGGCACCACCCATGGTGCACACACCGCCACATGCATCAGCACGCGTGCGTGCCCCACATGCAGCCCTTTTGCTGTCGCTTGCGGTGTGAAACGTATGTGTTAATGGCATCACGCATACCGTGGGTCAAGCACAGGCCTACACAAATCCGCACGCATGCGCTGGGCTCGTGTGGGTGCACATGTCAATGCAGCTTGGCCTGTTTCTGTTGATGTCTGCGGCAATTTGGCTATTCACTGCTGCATGCAACATGCACAACACAAGAAAACCAAGTGCATGGGGGTGCATGGTCTCGGCTGCCTAGCCTTGTCAGTCCCTTGGCAGGTGCCCCGTTTCATTTCATGTGCGTGAGTGCTTGCCTTTCTTGTGTAGCGCCTTGACGGCCCAGAAGATGTTGTCTGTCAGGCCTCAGAGGTCGTCGTCCAGCTCTTGCAGCTCCTCAGCATCAACACTTAACTTGTGCACCCAAAGTCGCAAGTCGGTTGCCTCCTAGCGCTCCTGCCTGGGTGCATCAGGGTTCTTCATATGCTGCGTCAGTGCCTTGTCCACTTCGTCTTTCGTGAGCCCCATGGTGAGCGGAAGGCACTGCAACAAATGTGGCACGCGAGGCAGGGGAACAGGGGCCTGTTTGTCCCTGCTGCCAGGCCGCATGAACGCATGACACACTCGACCATGCCTCGCCTGCTGTTGGCCGTCTGCTCATGCAGCCAAGCGATGGAGCTGGACTCGGCCTAGAATCGTAGTAAGAATCGAATGTTTGAATCTCCTGCGCAATCACTGAATGACAGCACTCTTCGGTGTGGCATAGAGGTGGCAGACCGTTTGAAGTCGTTTCTTCTTACGTCGACAGGATGGGGACGGTTAGCACGCGCACGCAATACCACGTGTAGTGCGACCCTGGTGTAAAGTTGGCAACTGTTGCGGCAGAAAGCAAACTTACCTGCGACTGAACTAACATGTGGTTTTAGTTTTAACCACAGTTAAAACCACATGTTAGTTCAGTCGCAGGTACGTTTAAGGCTGACACCGTGCCTGCATGTGTGACTGCCCACGGCTTGACGCACAGCATGCTGGGAGCTGATGTGGCATTGTACGTCCCCCGGTCCGGGCCGGGTCAAGGTCAAGAGTGCTCCCCCAGCTGTGCCTCACAGAAAACACGCGACGTAATAAGCCAACCTAGTGCATGCATGCTGCTGCTTGGTG
The DNA here is from genome assembly GCA_004335635.1 of Chloromonas sp. AAM2. NCBI lineage: Eukaryota > Viridiplantae > Chlorophyta > Chlorophyceae > Chlamydomonadales > Chlamydomonadaceae > Chloromonas > Chloromonas sp. AAM2. Next base: position 12,884 of record QAXH01006279.1, read on the forward strand.
AGGGAGACGGGTCCTTGTCGCAGGTGGATAATGGCTGCCAGCTATTCTGTTCTGATTAGCCTAGTGCGTGTTGCTGGACTTCTGTGGAACAAGGTGGCCCCGGAAGAGCACTGCAGCAAACAGCTCCATGAAGCAGATTGGCTTGTGGCTTCTGCTGGCGTCTGCTTTATGGTTGTATGGACTGCCAAGGGTTCTAACCAACAAACCCTTGTCCGCGAAGGGACTGACGTGTTGACTGCCAGGGTCGCACTACACGTGGTATTGCGTGCGCGTGCAAACCGTCCACATCCTGCCGCAGCCTTCCCGACGTAAGAAGAAACGACTTGAAACGGTCTGCCACCTTCGCCTGAAACGTCCTGACACCTGACGTCTGAACCGACGCAGGTTTTTCTCGTGTGAACTTAGCAAGGGGTCTTCGTTGCCAATGCATCCACCTCATCACACACTTGACACGTAAATGCAGAATGTGATTTCAACGCGATGCACACGGCTTCCTGGTGAGCTGCAGCGGCTTGTCAGCAAATATTAGCAGTCAGCCACGGCGTTTCAAGAAGCGTTTCAACAAGCCTATCCTGCTGCGGAATGTTTCTTGCAACCCAGCGCACTTGTCTGTAATGGAGTGCCCTTTAGCGCACACGGCGTTTCAACAAGCCTGTCCTGATGCAAACTGGTGTTTACCCAACGCACTTCTTTGTAATGAACTGTCCTTCAGAGCCTAAGCAAGGCACTCAGCCAGTACCTTGGTGTGCCTGCTTTTTTGTTTGAGCTGCACAGGTAGCAGCGGAGACAAGGATAGGGGTTGAGAACCGCCGACCAGACATCATATTGAGCCCAAATCGAATTATATTCTTAGCATTACATCATAGTTATATTCACATTATAAAGGATTAACTGCACCAAGCACAAACACCAGCAAGCCATACATGCAAGAGACGAACGTGTCGTAGTGTATCATCGTGGACCCATAAAAAGCACTCAACAGCTCAAACAACTACGTTTCTGCAAATAGTATACATCCATTGGTCAGAGTGGCGGCTGTGATCAATATGGGCTGGGGCGGTCAGAGCCAATGCTCATTAAACGTCCACCTTCTCAATTACATTGATTGATTTGTTACATCAGGGAAGCCATCAAAGGACACGGGACGGGTTGTGTACCGCCCTGACCTACCCTGAGCAAGAAAGGAGAAGAAAGGCAGGAACAAAGTTGCACGATTCAGAAAACAGCTCCTGGTCTCAGTTGTAGGGCGGACTGTTCAGTAAGGGCTGTGGGACGCGGGACCAGCGCTATCACGTTCCTCCACAGAATGGTCACCAATGAGCGGCAGTCCCTTGGTCCATAGGCTCTCTGTCCACCTCAGGGAGTGGCCCATGCCTAGCGCAGACATGACGCGGAACAGGTCCGGCAGCACCGGCAGGTTGTGCCTGCAAAAGACGTCAGGCAGGGTGTGACGGTCATGCATACATAATGATTACGTTCAGGGGGAGCGCACCTGTGCACCGAGCGCAAACGTTAGGCGGCCATGCGTTGTACACCATAACACAATAGAAACGCTTTTTATGGCCATTTGCACTTCACCATAGCATCTTGCTGTCTATCTGAAAACATTGATGCAAGGACAACAAGACTCACCACCTGCCCCAGATGAGGTTGATCAGACCAAACGAGCCTGTGGGCTCGGAAGGGGCGCGACGCACCCCCACCACAATGGTTGCCTGCACCATCGCAACAACAGCAAACCGTTTATGGTCGTGTCACACGATGTGTTCACAAGTTGAACAGCTCCACAGTCGAGGGAATCTGTTCAATTCACCTTGAAACCCTTTGGGAATGTTATGCATGCACTCACTCTGCCTCACAGCCACGACACACAGATATCATTAAGATGTATAACAAAGCAAAAGGGTCGACGCGCGTAATGAATGATTGTGTCAGGGATGCAAGTCTATTTGGGGCTCCAGAAACTGCGCTACCTATCACGATATATCTCAACTCTAGCACCCTGACACACTGCTTTCTTAATCATGGTAGGTCAGGGCGGTGCCCATCCCGGTTCGAGTTTCTGTGCGAGGCTTCCCTGATGTAAAACAACTTAGACACCTGAGCATGGCTTCCCTGGTGTGGATACATTCCCTGGCTTCCTGAGCATGGCTTCCCTGGTGTGGATACATTCCCTGGCTTCCTGAGCATGGCTTCCCTGGTGTGGATACATTCCCTGGCTTCCTGAGCATGCCTTCCCTGGTGTGGATACATATATACGACGTATAATGTGAACCCACAAAAATACACACACCCGGATGGGAATGTCCTCAGGCAGGAGGACGTCGAGGGGAAAGAAGGGGCGCAGGGGGTGCACGTGGAAGAGCACCTCCATGTGCAGGTAGTGTTGGCGGTCATCAACCGCCTCACTCTGTAGGGTGGTCATGAACGCAACAGGGAGTGTGATAGCACCAACATCAACAGAAACACCGACATCAGCATCAACATCAGTAGTATCGTCACCGTCAACACGTAGGTCTTGAGCATTGATGGACATGGGCGGTACGCATCCCGTCCCATGTCCTTTGACGGCTTCCCATAAATTGGTAAGCATGGATTCGCCACCCAGACCTGTTTAGCTTGGTCGCCAACTTGACTTCATGGTTTTCCTGACGCACCTTGGCCATAATCACATCAAAGTCCATGGTGGCAACGGTCTTGCCCGCATAAACCTGCACACGTTTCACAATATGAATCACGTGATGTCACGCTTGTAATAAAAGGATGTCACACCAGAACTCATAGCCAGGTGATGATCCCGTGTGTGTATGCTCAGAACCAGTTGAAGCCTACCCAGCTTGGCTAGCTTGGGTGTGCACCCACACGGCAACAGGATGGGCACACAGACAGACAGACAGACAGACAGACAGACAGACAGACAGACAGACAGACAGACAGACAGACAGACAG
>QAXH01006279.1:25143-84836 GCA_004335635.1 Chloromonas sp. AAM2
CCCGGGAAAGCACCACAGGGGCCAAAGGGTCCAGCCACGGCGTAGGCAGGGAGCCAACAGCAGGATCGGTTTGATCAGCAGTGGTGATGGTGGCAGCAGTGACGACCGCGAGGCGAGCGGCAGCTTGTTGTGCTCGTTTGACCGCGGCTGAAGCTGCCTTGGGAGATTCCGGTTGCAGAACCGCAGCTAAGGCCGCTTCCCCGGCTATCACAATGTAGAGCTGGTCATCGAGTTTGAGGTTGATAGCGTGGAGCGTGCTTGGTGATGAGGAGCTGGGGAGTGCAGGACCTTGGTTGTTGGTGGCAGGCATGGTAATGGGCTCCTCTGGCACTGTTTCATCCTGCAACAGCAGGACCAGTTGGCACTAGCAACGGCTGCTGGAACACACGACGCTGGTTTTAAACCTTCTAATATATTGAAATTTGCTCGGCGCTTGTCGAGGCAGTTGTAGCAGAAGATCGTCCGATATGGAGGAGGTGTCTTACATGTAGTTGTATGACTTTGTTTCGAGCAGCCCTTAGCCTGATCCATTCTGCAGAGTTTTTATCATCGTGTGGCTGTTTCATGCGTTATGCACATGCCCACGTTCCATGTGACACGCTCTTTGTTCAAGGATGCATGCAAGTGTGCTCTCCATGAGCAGCCTACATGCCTACATGCCCAACTTTCCATGCTGCCTGCACGGTATGGCACACAAGGACACACCAGGTTCCTGTGCTGAACAACACTATCTACACCTAGTACCTACATCTAGTATCTACATCTCTCTATGCATAGGTTATGCCTCCTGTATGTACAGCACACGCCCTACCTTGACGGTCATCCCCATGCCGGACTGGGATGCTCTCCCTGACGAGGGTGCGTAGTCGCATGTTGTCGGTCTGGACAGCTCAGCTGCAGCGGCAAGCTCTGGAGAGGGCGTCAGAGCCAGGGCAGCCACTTGTTGGTGGGGCTGCACGTCATATCCGTCGTAGGTCGGCGGGGTGGTGTTGCTGCTAGCCATGGGCTGCATGCCAAGAGAGCGGCATCGGGTAAGCTCAGTAACTTGCTCAAATAATAATGAACACAAAATAATAATGATCACAAAACAGACCAAGGCTGAACACTGGAGTCGAAAGCAAGGTTGGAAACTTTACAATGGCTTGCAGGTGGGATGCCTGTCCAAACCGGTCCGCAAGCAGATGGATAGTTGGATAGTTGTTGCTGACGTGGTGCATACAAGGGCATGCCGTTACCGCTCCGGCTAGCAACTCACCTCATTCCACGCTTGAAGGCCACCAATCCTGTCCGTGCCTGGCGTTGCTGCGGCAACAGGACACACAATCGAACACACAAACACAGCTGTGAAGCATGCTCAACTCGTCAGAGTACACACAGGTCAGGCAACTGCAGACTGTGAAATATATGGTGTTACCTGATATCAATGCAGCAAAGTAAAGTAACTGGTGATCAGTGCTAAGTGCCATGCATGCATGGGTGTGCAGATGCCCGGCTGGGCACTTGCAAATCCTGACTCGCACCTGGCTTGGTTGCCTGGCCGTCAAGTTGCAGCGGTGGTACAGACTGCGCCCGCACCACCTCATGCGTCAGCCCACCGCAGGATTGGACTGTGAAACCGAGCACACCTTCCCTGGACCCATTGCTTTGCAGCGAGTTTTCTCGCGAGGGACTTCCGTCCTCACGAGCTTTCAGCCCGTGCAGCAGACCATGGACGGGCGATGCAGGCCCTTGGCTTCCATCCCCTTCCGGCTGCGGGCTGTGCGCACTGCCTTCATGCTCTGCGTGACCCTTGTGGTCAAGCCGCTGGCCATTTGTCTTGTCATTGTTCGCCCGTTCTGGCAGGATCCCAGCGTGCTCAGCCTCGCTATCCTCTAAGCTTGCAGGCCCGCCAAACTTGGAATCAACGCCTGGCAGGCTCATATTGCTGGCAAAGGCGTCGTATAACTTGGCAGGGACCTGATCCCCACTGACTACTCCACTATCCTCGGCATTAGTCGCACCACTAATTGATATGATCGTCCGCGCCAGGGGCAAGCCCGCGCTTCCGGGCGGCAGGGCGCGCAAGGTCAGATCTTGGAAGACGCGAATGCGCGCCTGCCACGGAAGAAGGGAAAATGTGGGAACGGAGCTAAACCCATCTGCCAGGGCCTCGACCTGCATAGCCACAAACATGCGCTGAACCAACGTCGAATGCGTAATTCGACATCAATCGGACGTCGAGTCCCGGGTTATGAACCGCAAGGACGTAATGGTGACTAAAGGGCTCGTATGATCTTGTTGAAAGGACGCATAGTTCAGTGGTTGCAGAAAGACTGTCGGCCTTATGCCTGTTCGACTGCGTGAGGGCGGAATTGAAACGATGAATTCCGCGGTTTCGCACGGACATGGAATATCATGTCATGCAGGGCGCGAGCATGCTTCAGTGACCGACCTAATGTGTGTGATTGCGGGGAAAACCCTGCCAAAGACGGTGCCAGTGCGATTGGTTGCGCACCTGCCACATCGGCCTTGATCCAGGCGCTGTGACGAGGTACTCACGCAACACTGCGGCGGCCTCGGGCCAGCGCTTGATCCCCTGCAACAAGGCAATGCACGTGTCAAAGAGGCGACGTGAGTCTACCTATCTGCAAAGAAAGATCATCATGATGCGTTCCTTCAATGAGGGCCGTGGCGTCCCCATAGCAAAATCGTCATGCTGCGGCTGCGTGTATAATCGTCTGATGACATGGTGAAGCGACGGACTGCCCTTGCTACGCAATGTTTATGTTATCGTCCGACGATCTGGCCTTTAGCTGCCAGGCGTCGTGCCCTTAGCTGGACTTCTAGTTCGTCAAAAACTTTGCATTCAGAAACAGATTGTGAGTATCACCTCTCACCTGCTTGACTGTGCTGCGCATGGCGGCGTGCGCCTGTTGCGACAGCATGCGCTTGTGCGCCATGTCCCGCACGCTCAAGGGTAGGATGTTGACGAGCGCAGCGCGAGGTATGCAAATGTACTCGACAGGCTGCATGGCCAGTGCCGTACAGCGCCTTGGATGCCTGCAAGCGCATCAGCAAACTCGCATGGTGATGACGACGGCCGCAACTTACTGTGCTTGCCACATGGGGCAGTCTAGCCGAGTACTCCGAGCGACATACACAACTGCGTTTAAGTTGGTGACCGTCCTAGCACGGCAGGGCCAGGCCAGAGACATGCGATATTTGAGCAAGGCCTTACTTTACCTACACGCATGCATCCCATCCGCAGCACATTACGACCACAGATTTGGTAAGGATGCATGGCAAATGCTTTTGACAGAAAGCATAGGACTCACGTGTCGCCTCCTGCCAGCCCTTCTTCGCCCAGAAACAAAGGTGAGTTGTGCACTGCCACCACCTGCTGTTTGTTGGCTTTCATCACCATGGCAAGGGCGTTGTACAAGGGCATGCCTTTCAGAGTTGGAGGCAAGAGTTCCGCATCCTGCAACGCAGGTGCTTCACCCTTCCTGCTCTCCTGCCGTTGCGCTTGCTTGAGGCTTGCAATTCTTGCGTTGGCATTTGGCTTGAGGTCAACCTGCCGCTGTGCAGCATGATCATTTGGCACGGCTGACGCCTGTCGCTGGCTCTCGGACTGCTGCTGTTGCCGCTGCTTCTCACTGCTGGCACCGCTTCGTTCCTGAAGTATCTCATTGTTGCTTTCTGGCCATGCCGCAAGGCCAACCCCTTTTGCCAACGAAACCATACTAGCCTGTACGCCCAGTGAATCGCCTGTGAAGTCCTCTTGGCCCATGTGGCCTGCTGTGGTAGCACGGCTTTGTATGGATGGCAGGGGGGAGGGGGCCGGTGAAGGGGTGGCGATGCTCGTGTAACGGTCAGAGGTAGCCAAGGATGATTCTGGGCGGTGATGCAAACTGCCATGCTGGGGTGTAGCATCACCAATCCATCCTGCCTGATCTTCACTACCGCCCAAGTGGCTTTCGACATGCATGCTGGTAAGTGCTGACGGCTCAAAAGCGTGGCTATCATCTGGTGACACAGCTGCCGCTATAGCGATGATTGCATCTCCGCTTGTCGTCTCAACAGTTCCGGCCTTGCCCTGCACATCAGTCTCTACAAGCTTGCCTGAGCCGGTTGTTGGTGGAGTCAGAGGTGACGGCCCGGCACCTGCCAGCCCGAAATCAAACCCAGAGGGAGCTCTCCCAAGAGCGGAGTCGACACTGCCAGCAGGATTGTTACTCTGGATACTGTCCGTTGCGTTGGCTGCGTTAGAGCTCTCGCCTTGGCTGTTGGGACACGGCTGCATGAGTCCGTAGATGGGCGTGATGGCTTCCTGGGACGCTTGTGACATGCCATCGTCGATGGTGGCGGGGCGGGTGTCAACAGGGGCAGGTGGCCAGCGCCCTGCTTCACTGGAAGATGGCCCACTTACAGAGCCAGCGTCAGTCACTGCAGCCCCTACACTACTTGAAGCCACAGGTGGTTGCGACTCACTATCGGCCGGCATAGGGGCGGGAGCAGCAACCTGACTAGGCTCGCGGGTCACCGGGTGGCTTGTTGTAGGTAGTACCGCCACACTATCCTGGTCTGCAGCAGCGGGCTCCACAACAAAGTCCAGCTGCTCTTCCATCTTGCCGATGTCCAACAGCGCCAACGGCGCCAACTGTAATCTCAGTGTTTGCGTGTTCCCATGCTCGAGCAACTCAGGACCCGCTGTGGTGGGGTGTCTCGGCTCGGATACTTCCTCATCCACTGGCCGTTCGGGCAAACCGTCTTCCTTAGCACGCGCAGCGACCCATTGACCAACTTGCGCTGTGCGCTGGGTGACGAGTTCTTCTTCACTTTGGGCTGGGGACCCTGCCGGGTGGTTGCTGTTTTGAACCTGTAACTCGTCATGCGTAGTTGCTGTCTTGCCAAGCCCCGATCTCATACGTCGCGCAGCTGTACCGTTCTCAGACGCCGTGCCACCAGCCATGCTGCTCCGTCGCGCGTTCGCGACCAGTCCCATCTCAGAAATACGTCGGTTTCCTGGCGCCCGTGGCAACTCCGTCGGAACAATCGCGGAGGTATCGCCCATAGTCAGTTGCAACTGCTGCACCACCTGGCCTTCAGTCTGCACCGCCTCTGGTCCCGCTTGTTGCGTGATCAGCACTTGCCCCTTGATCAGCAACAAAACGGAATCCGCGTCATCTTCCTCGCTGAACAGCGATTGGCCAGGCTGGCGGTACATGTGGGTGCCACGTGATACAGCTGCTCTGAGGCGTGCTTCCACGCTGAAGTGTAGGCCAGGTGTCAGAGCCAGTACCTGCATGTCACCATGCATGCATGAAAGGTAAGTTAGCGTAGAGAGTGCTAGGGTAGAGCTGTAGTTTCTATCAGAACCTTCCTATGGATCAGCCCACCACTCAACGTCCTATTTGGCTACTAATATCTCATACGATATCTTGTACATCAGTAAAACCGTGACAGAACACGCGATGGGATGAGCACCACCCTGAACCACCTTCACCAAGAAAGACTGGGAACAGGCTGAATCAGCCTATCCGCGGCTGCATGAGAGCGGGGTCTGAATGCGTCCGGTCTGACAAGGCAGGCCGACGAGTCTGCAACTGGTTGAGACTCGCACTCACTTAGGATGCATGCAAAGCGATACCGGTAGCTCCTCCGCACAAAGGCCATCTGCAAAGCTGCCCCTTCTGCCACGGCCTTCACTTTTTTTGCCTAGTTGTTCAGCTCTCATTCCACCCCACCCACCTTGTCGGCTGCCCATGCCCCCAGCTGCGCCTCGTACTCATTCCATGAGATACTGGCCACGTGCGCCTCGAAGTTGGGGTCGGTGCGCACGTCACATGGCACTTGCAGGCGCTGGGTCATGAGCTGAACGCCCAGCACTGCACCGGGCTGCAACCGCTGGGGAGGTGTGCCGTCCACACTCAAGATTATCTGTGAGTGACATGTAAGTGCACAGCATCAATTCTCCCTAAGAACAGTGCCTGTTGAGATCAAGCAGCGCTGGACATTATTGCTGGGTATTTGAGGAGCAGCAGCAGCAGGTGATGTTGATCAGCATTTGGTTTTTCAACAGCATTTCCCTGACTTCAGCGGAGGGGCTTGTGATTGTGATTGTGCATCAGACAAAGATGGGTCGAGGAGGCATCAGACAAAGATGGGTCGAGGAGGCATCAGACAAAGATGGGTCGAGGAGGCATCAGACAAAGATGGCACGTAAACCAGCAGCAGCAGCAGCAGCAAAAACGCAACTAGTGACCTTATTTGCCTGATTGGCCAGTAGCTCACGGGCTGCTGTGTCCTGGCTGGTGAGTGAGCTGCTGCCAAGAACATCCACTGCAGTACAGGAGCTGCAGATACTATGCAGTACAGGAGTAACGCCAAGCAGCTACACCTCGGCGCTGTGGCCTGGCAAGCACGTCAATCCTGCACAGCCTATGCCCTGTCACTCTGGTTGCATACACCTCTACGCCGCCGCCTTTGCACAGGCTATGCCCTGCCAACCTGGTTGCGATCCACCCCGCACACCCACATGTCCCGACAGCAGCACCAGCAGCTCGGTACACACAGTGCCCTTGGCATAGAGCAGGGAGGATGGGGGGTAGCTGAAGAGCTGCATCCGGTCAGCCAAACCTTGGACCAGGACACCGTCCTGCCTGCAGAGACATTGAGCACGCAGTGGCGACATAATAGGTGGAGGATTGCGGTGCACACATGGTGTGTGGTATAGTGACGTACGTATGCCATGCTGCAAGAGAGAAAAGCAGTGACTCATGTCATACATTGTGCAATCAACACAGGCAGCGTGAAGATACGATTAGGTTGGTTTGACATTCGAGTGCCAGAGGGTGGAGCTGGCAAACCGAGCAGAGCTTGTCCTAGCAAGCCGCCATGCCTGTAACGTAAGCCATGTCAAAGTCCCGCACTCACCCGGCAAAGTGTGGTAGTTGATCCAGCACCTTCCGCATGTCAGACCGGGCATACCCCTGCTTGGTCATGATCTCCGTCATGAGCCCTGCTGTGTGGCCCTTGCCACTGCCCGCCAGACGCTGCTGACCAATCCCAGAAGGGAGCTCGACGGTCGTGTAAACCTGTGCAAAGAATCAAGGTCAAAGAAGTGAAGTCAAGAGTGGGCTGCACACTGGTTGAGATGACTCGGATTAGAGTGACAATGAAGTACTGCGGTAACACATGTCAGCGAGTCAACTGTACGCAAGTCAGGTCAAGAATTGCGATATCGGGACAACTGGGCTGGCTGACTCTCACCGTTGTAGATGACAAGGCCGCCGACACTGTTGCATTTAAGCATGCGTGTCAATGGATCGACACACGCTCACCTGCACCAGGCTCTCTTCTGCAGCTCTCGACACAATTCCTCTCCGCCCGCTGCGCTTCCCGACGCCGATCTCGAGCGCCGGCATCCACCCTGCCGGCGGTTTTCCGTTCGCGCCAGTCGCCTTGATTTTATCGAGAAACAGCTGCCCCGCTTTTACCTTATCCATGACCTTGATCACATCTGCGACATACTTTGGAACAGGCTCAAGTGCGTTTCCGACTCCGCCACTGGCACGGCTCGCGGCACCCAAGGTTGAGCGAGCTGCAAACGACTCAAATCCCCGCGTGCTGTCAAGTCCTGTGGCCCAGGCTACGTTTAGCGAGTTGTTCGTGTTTGAATGCACCAGGCTGGCTCGCATGCTCGGGGATCCGGCGAGTAGCGGAGCAAGATGGTCGCCGCCCTCTTCCTCCTCGTCACCCGAGTGTATGCCCCTGGCAGGCTGGCGGGTGGGGCTGCTAAGCCCGGGCTTGGCGCTGGGGTGGTTAACCCAAGAAGGATCATACACCTACGCAAGCCACGTTTGCGCAAATACAACATGGCGTTGGTGCACGTCTTTGACGTCCATTTGTGGCATCCGTGTTTAGTAATCCTGACATCACTCACATAATGTGGATCTTTTTGCACCTGCGCCATCCCCTACACATGCCCACATACCCATACCTGGATGCCATGCGTGAGTGTGGTGTGATCCACACTGTATGCGAGGCGGGGCAGCTTCTTTTTCCCCGACAGGATGCGCGACTTGACATGGGCATACTCAGGCGGCACAGAGATGGGCAAGGGTTCGGTCAGGCTGGCGTCTAGGCCCTTGTTGGCTGGCCCAGTGTAGTAAGCCTGAATGGTTTCGGGTAGCTGCAGGAAAGGCAAAAGCGGAGCACAAGGTAGAGCAATCATAGCAGGCATCATATTGCGCCCAGTGAGTACAGGCAGTGTAGCAGGGCAGCCATCGGGCGGTTGAAGAGGCTGTTGTGTACGCAGCGGTGAAACCGCCCAACTGCACAATGAAGCTGCACAATTGCGGGATGGACGAGCACACCGGGAGACGACCGAAGCCATCGCTACAGAAGACTGTGCAGTTCGGTCCATTTGTAGGGTGGCAAGGAGATGACAACACGCATGAGGGTAGCACATAGAGTAGGCATAAATGTCAAAGGAACAGACGTTAGGGTCTAACCACGGTAATCACAACTGTCGTGGCGGCACGCCGTCTGACGGCTGTGCGTTGGCAATTGGAGCAAGCGTGCCAATGCCGATGCCAATGCCAATGCCAATGCCGTACAGTGAAGCATATGCAGGCCAGGAGGGCAGAGGAAAAGAGGGGCACGCCAACACTGCAGCCCGCAAGATGCCGCAAACCTTGGTGCATACTTTGGCAGGATTAGACAGTGAGTTTTTGGCCAGGTGAGTTGCAGTGCAGCATGTGTGCAGACTGGCAGAGCCCAGCAAGGGAAAAGCTATATGGAGCGGAGGGGTTGACAGTGTTTGTTCATTGCATACTGTGAGGCTCGTTTAACATCAACACATGGAGGGGTGATCGAGCAAACGGGCAAATGTAACAGTCAAAGAAGGAGGCTTCGTGGGAAGCATGGCCAAACACGGTGCATTCCAAGCAAACATGATGCTGTCATGTGTCCTTCTTGAATGCAAGTTGCAGGCGTCTTCATTTGCATGCAAGTGTGTCTGAGACAAGGACAACATCTGACATGCAAGGTTCAGACATGTGCACTGTGCAGAGCATGCACGCATGCTTCAGTACTGTGGCAGGCAGCACTTACAGGCTGTGGCCCATGCCCCCTAGCCAGTTGCTGAGCTAGATGCTGGGTGACGCTGCTGAGAGGCCTGTCTCCCTGCAACTCCTTCAGATATTGATCCAGGGCAGGTAGCTTGATGCCGAGCGCCCCGCTGGATGATGCAACTTTTTCGGTTGCATCTCCGTTGCCCGGCATTCCCGCGCCTTATTGCAAGCTTTGGCCGGCAGAGGCCGCAATAAGAATTTCATTTGCTGATTGAGGGTTTTGAGACCAATGGACGCCAATTAATGCGCCCATAGACGAAACTGGCCATCCGAGCAGGAACTTGCAAGCTCACTCCGCTCCTGATAATCATATCATCTTTAACGAACTGTTCGCTTCAGGCAAACGCAAACCCTGTCGTACGTATACGGCGAGTCGCCGGAAACCGACGCAACCGCGAGAAGCTGCCTAGCAGTTTCAGTTTGCTTTGTTTGCAGGCTTTCAGGTGGCACTCTCAGTTGGCATGCACACCTCACCATGGTTGCTAAGCTGCCATCCCCTATACGGCTTCTGCCATGCAGCTGTGCCTGCAGTGCCTTGGCTCCTGATAGTCAGGATCCAGAGATGTCAGCATGCAACTACGCAGACAGCCGATGGCTTGCACCTCTTGCCTTGGACGAATGGTACTGCGAGCGCACGGCCACGGATCGCCATGCACCCACGTACCTTTGAGAAAACGGGTGGCATGGATGCGCACTGAGCGAGCATGCAGGCAGCTTCTGGCGAGCTACCGCCAGAGCCGATCTCCGCGTCAGCAAGCCGGTGACGGAGACTGTGCATGCCAGGCAGCAGACCCAGAAAGCATGCATGCATGCACGAGCCTCGCAGACAGACATCATGCATGCTCGCATCCTGCCACGACACGCATGTCCACACATGGGCTTGAAGATCTCCAAGTCTGTGAGCTAGACCCCTTGGTGCACCTCTTCGCCCAAGAAATCGATCAGCAATTCATGGGTGGGAGCTTCCATTGCGCCATGCAGCGCCAATCCCACATGTGCAGCCTATCCCTCCTGACCTCTGCCCATAACCAGGCTACCATGCCAGAGCACGCACCACTGGCCCCCAGCCCTACCTCAACTGCCAACTGCACCATTACGGCAAGAACTGGTCCCACTGCTATCCTTTCCACTCCAACCACTACAAGCCCCACCCACCCAACCATCACCGCTCCGGTTCCCCAAAGCATTCAATACCGCATGGTAGACTTTGTACCCGCGTCCATTAAGGCCACATTTGGCAGGAGTAACAGCCACAGGAAGCGCATCAGGGTGCCCAAGTCAGGCTCAGACCATAGCCGTGCTCATGGTGGTTTGGCTGGCTACTCGCCCACAGCCCACTGCATCTACTTCAGTAGCCGAGTGCTCCGAGACATGACTGCTCCACAGCCACTGCCAGCATTGGTACACAGCATGCTTCAGCCAGCACTCCACAACCCCACAATCCCACTAAGACAACGGCTCGCAGCTGCAGCGCCCCATGTGCTCAGACCGCCTGAACCACCTGGCATGAGCAAGATCTCAAGCCCAAGTGACACATGCAGCCAAGAAGGCAATGCCCAAGCATTGGATGTCCGAGTGCTGCGTCACCGGCGCGGCACACTGACTCAGGCAAAGCAGCGGCAGGGCCAAAGGCGAAAACATGTCGCCAGGCAGCTTATTGAGGGCACACCACACGCGTGCGCAATGCGCATGCAGTTGGCCCCAGAAACCGTCCACGTTTTGAAGAAGCAACAAGAGCACATGGCAACTTTGTGGGAATTACGCACACAGACAGCCAAATCTGTGGGCAAGCACGCAATGCGGCAGCCGAGTTTTACACTGGATTGTCCCAGCTTGTCCTGGCCAGTTCAGGCTGATGGCTGGCTCGTGGTTAGTCGGTTGCAGCTGGTGCTGCATGTGCTGGCACATGAGATGATGCATGCAGTTGCCGAGGTCATGTGCCCTCAGGTGCGTACACTCTGCAGGGGTCACCATGCACGTTTTGTTTCCCTTCCGTTATGTGCACTACTTGCACTACCCAAGAGTCAGTGAAATGCATGCCCATGCATCTCTTGATCACAGCCGCTGCTGTCCATTGCCATGGATTTCCAGTTGCCATGACGTGAACAATTACACGCATGCTCCACACACATGTTTTCAGCACATGGCTTTTGATGGCATGGTTTCTCCTGCCTGTGGGAGCGCTTTGATAGGCCCATCTCACAAGACACTACGCATGACTGTACGCACTCAACACAAGAACTGTTTGCCTGCTGCCAAAAAAAATGCATTTTCTCATTGAGTTGATCCATCATGTGAGCAGTTGCGTCTACCACATCGCGCATCATCACCACAGTCAGTCTGACACTGGTCATGTGGTCACATGCACACACATCACCCCAGTTCCATCGCACAATCACCAGATTGTCCCAGAACTGGCAAACATGCTTTTTTTGCAGGCGTCCCGGCAGCGCTGCAATCAGGGGCTCGGCGGGCATGGGCCTGTTTTCGCTCGGCTCAACCGGCGGTTGATAGGTCATGTGCCACGAACAGATGCAGAATGGGGCTTTCATCGATACAGGCTAGCTCAACTACCAAGGGTTTGAAGTGCTCGTCTTCTATGCACCACTTGGCTTGTGGCATGTGCTTTAAAAGCAGATCCAGTTTGGTGGGACAGACAATGATTTTTCTTGAGACGATAACTTTTCTCGAGTTGAAAGGCAGTCGATTCTTGACACAAGAGTTAGTTTGTTTCTGTGGGACAAGCACTGAGCTGAGAAGCCGGCTCACAACGGTTACAAGCACAAGCCACTCAACATCAAGTATCTGAAGCACAACAAAGCAATACACCAGCATCTGCCTCTCCACCCACTCAACCCACCGTTGCACAAGTTCGTTGCTCTGCATGTGATTAAAAGCACGTGAATAATGTAAAACTATGTCAAGTGTGCGTGTGCCCTATCGTTGGCCGAGTGGATGAAATGAAAAGGATGCCAGCAAAACAGAGGACGTTGTGCATGCATTGCAGGGTGCTTGTCCGTTAATGTCAACCTGTCGAAGGTTGTATGTGACACGTTTGGAGTTAACGTTAAGAAGGTGAATACGAAAGGGTACTTAAACTGACCGTGCCATACTTGATGCAGGCAGCCCAGTCACACACATTCACAAGCCAACCTGTCAACTGATTCCGTTGCAGTTTCTTTCCAGTCCATCCAAACAGCTGCAGTGTATGCGAATGAAAGCAATCGAAGGAAACCCAGCTCAGTCTACAACCCTCATCTGCGAAATAAATCTGTGCAGGCTGCATTCAAAGCCGATGCTCTCTGTGTAGCAGGCCATTATGCATGGGCCGGCTGCAAAAGGCCTGCAAAGGGACAAATCAAGAACGCACATGCCACGGCATTGGTTCCATTGTCCTTCACGCCTCTCTCCCAAACCTGGCTGATGGCAAGGGGCCTGTCCCAGTCCAAAACGCCAAAACTGTATTTCTCCGAATTTCCTGTGTGTTTTTCCTTCCTGTGTTGTACTGATGTTGTATTGCCTGGTCATGTACGTCCTCTCGATTCTCACAACCTGCCACCGACCAGCCTTGCAGCAGAGTTTAGCACCCATACAACTCCCAAACACATAAGTTTCGAACCCCTTGCCACCAGCCGGCATTGCAGCAGGTACCAAGACACAACCGGCAGCGCCCTGCCTGCCACTCCCACTGCTCTCGTTCAACGACCCACCCTGGTGCATCAACTCAATCAACAGCCAGCCTGCAGCGTGCTGAGGGATAACTCCCACTTCTTTTCTTCAAGCAATGAAACCTAACTGGTCCCATGGCGCCTGCAGCAGTGCCGAGTGTCCACAAGCACACTGTGGCAAAGCAGCCAGTGAGACTGCAGGGTTTCAACCAACACACAAGTCCCCCCACACCCAAGTCCATGCGTGCTGCCTAACACAAACAAACACTGCAATCCCTTGCAACCGCACGCAAGCGCCTGCGGACTGTGCTGCTCAGCCCCAATGAATCAACCAACTGAACAGGCTGTGAGGTAGCAAAGGCTATGCCACTGCCCAGCCCTGAGCCGAGCCCCATAGGTCCTGCGGCTGCCAGGTAGCTTGATCCCATGCTGCCCAAATCGCCAAGGTGTTCGCTCTCCGCTCTCCCACTTCAGCCCAACTAGGCCGCCCAGCTTGGCACAGCTTCCGTCCTGCTTTTCAACTGCTGAGCCCCGCCCCATGCAATCGTGTGACCAAGCATACAGGAGTCCTGATGGGTCCATGAGTCCCATGAGTCCAGTGGCTAGACCAGACTGCCAGGAAGCAACTCCCATACTGCGCCAGTCACCAAGGCCGTCTGCTCTCCGCTCTGCAGCCCGAGCCGCTTGAACCCCAGCGTGCATCCTGCTTCTCAACTGCTCTCAAACCTGCTTCTCTGCCCATCCAAACCCAGTTACATCCTGGTAGGCAGCCCAGCTGATAACCTCTGTGACCAAGCACCCAGGCAGCCCAGCTTATATTTTGGCATGCAGCCATTTCGCCACCGGCACGCGGGTCAGCACCGCCCTGACGATCAGCGTGGTGGCGCCCAGCCCCACACACACAGCCCACTGGGACGGCGACAGGGGCTTGGTCTGGAAGGCCGCCCCGCCCAGCTGCACAATGGCAACCTGAAGAGCGATACGGCAACAATAAGTGCGTTGTGTGTTGTAAGAGGCTGTGCGTTGCAATCACGTGACAACGACGCGCCATGCGCTGCTACCCTCTTTTCAGACGCGATACATCAAGGCCACTCACATGCACATGGGCAGCACATGCTCCAACCCCCGATCACGCGGAGTGTTAGGGTTGCTAGAGTTAGGGTCAGGCTAGCATCGTTTGTAGAGCCATGGGTACACCAATAGCAATAACCAGCCCCCCTCCCCCTCCCCCTGTACCTGAAGCGCGGCCTCGGCTGCCACTATAGCGCAGAAGGTCGGGTGAGAGCCAAGGCCACTCAGGATGTCGGTTTCGTCAAGAACCTGAAAAATTGTGACCACACGAGGCAGCATGTGAATGCCCATGTGAATGCCCATGTGACACGGTGTCGCAAGTCTGGAAGGAGGGCAGCAGTTCATGGCGGTTGACCGACACGCAATCGCAAGGTACAGCTGGCTTTGCCAGCCTCTAGGCTAGACACACTTCTCATGGCACATGCGCATGGAACCATCTTCTGTCTTGACGCATGGTGCATGCCACAAGGGCATGGCAGCTGACACCAAAACCCATGATCGAGTGAATGTCACCATAAGCATTCTCATGGCTGCCATAAACAGCTCAACCACCATGCGATGCCACCAGCTGGCACCACAAATCGCCCGCAGGTGAGAACCCGAAACAGACTGTCACGTGCCCACCTTGCGGCAGTTGAATTGGTTGAACAGTTGCATGCACACGAAGGTGTTGAAGATCAAGGTGTCCTGTGTGGCGCTGTCCACTCCAAACCACTCCTGCAGGTACATCAACAAGTACATAACAAGTACATCAACAAGTACATAACAAGTACATAACAAGTACATGTTGGCAGGCAGTCATCCCCCACCGTCTTCTTGCTCAGATGACTAGTCACCAGTCGTGTTGCACCTTCTTGCGCGACGTTTACACACAGCAGCACCGGCCTTGCTCCAGTTGTGAGCACCCACCAGCGTTCAGGCAGGCCAGGCCCAAAGCACGCTGGGTCATGTTGCAATATGAGGAAGTGAATAATCATGTTAGCTACTGTAGCTACTGTCCGCTTCCCTACCAATGACACCCACCCTTCCATGCAGCACCAGCGATGCCAGCACTGTCAGCTGCACCGCCGCCTGCCCGAGGATGTGTTTTGCCACCGTGGGAGTGATCAGGGACTGGTCGGGGGCAACCGGAGGGAGGTCCAACAAGTCATCTGCACCAGCAGTGGGTCAGGGAGGTTAGTGTATGTGACAGCGAAGATCCACTGGCAATCAGTATCTACTGACAGGGCTAGCTGACCCTGGCCCATGATTGGGACTGGCATTGCTTGGCATTGCGGGCAGGTGCAACCTATTCATGTTCACACTTAGGGCAGGCATGAAATGGAGGTAAATGTCCGTTTGTACACCCCGCCTGGCACCATGCCAGCACCCCACACATACAGCTGATGTGCCCACGCACACGACTCACTATTCCACAGGCACTCTGATAAGCCAAGGATAGTCATGTGGTGCCGTGGGTTGCACCATGAATGATGGGTCATGTGAGGCACCGACTAAACCTGGCAGGACAACGGATCCGCAATTCTTTGGACAAGTATCTGCTGCAGCCTGCTCACCTCTTGGCGCCTCCGTTGAGCAGGTTGACCCACAGCTAGGCATGACAAAAAAGAAACCGACAGGAAACCGACTGAATAGAAACGGTTGTGCTCACCTCTTGGCGCCTCCGTTGCCAGTGCCAGGCTCGCCAGCGAGTCCATTAGCAGGTTGACCCACAGCATCTGGGTGGCACTCAAGGGGGAATGGGACACCAGCAGCGCGCCCGCACCGGCGGTCACAACAGCCACCTGAAGAAAACCGCACAGCAAGATGCCATGTGCTATCCATTCAGAGGCAGAGGGGCGTATGTGCAATGCGCATGCACGCTGGTAAGCCATGCAAGGGACAAGGTTGGAAACAAAGACTTGGCCACAGCTGACCGAATGTGAACTTCAACGAGGCACGACATGCCTGCGGACGTGGCATCTTTGTACTGTGTAGCTCACTTGAGTGTAACGTGCTTCGATTATTTGCATGGTAGATACCACTGGCGATGGCCCCACGGTTGACCTGACCATGCTCTGTTAGTGCGCCACACAATTCTATCCTTTCTACCGTTCAAAGCCCACAGCTTTGACTGCACATTCAATTGATTGAGCGTGTGGGAAATAATGTTCTGTCTGTATCGCACCACGTCTATTGGAAGTTCCGTGGGCCCAGATGTGCTGCTGATCACAGGCGCTGAACAAGCATTTGTTCCAGTCTGATTGAGAATTCGTTTCTGTCCTTCAAGTGCAAGCCTTATTGATGGATCCCTTTAATTCAAGTCAATTCAATTCAGAATGAAAACAGTAACGTGCTTCAATTACTGACAATGGCTGACCTGGTTGCTCTAAGGATTTATGCACTGAACAAGCATCTCCGACTAGACATTTCCGACTCATTGCCCATAGCCACTCCGTGTGCACGTCTGAAGCAGGATTCCCTTCCAGCCACGCACCACGTTGGCCGTTAGCTGGAACTGCAGGAACTTGGTGACCGATGCGTACACGTTTCTGCCCCACTTGACCGCGCTGACGATGGAGGAGAACGAGTTGTCCATCAACAGGATGTCGGCAGCGTCCTGCATGGCGCCATGCAGGGCACGGTTTGTATGATGTCCTTATAACCCAACTATGTTTCTCTAGTTTATTAGACACTTGTACGTGAGCATGGTTGCATGCAGCTCCGGCTGGCAGCTTTGCTGCTGTGCTGATTCCACATACTCTGGGCCTGGTACCAAGGCTCAGGGAAGCCACTTGGTAAAGCATCAGGTCCTCAACACGTGAGTGATTCAGCGACTCGATCTTACCATCACTTCCAATGTCGCGTATGCCAGCAGGCATGGGCTGCGTTCCTGAACCCACCCCTAAGGAGCGGCACTGAAGCACGCTCGTACCTTGGCAATGCTCGTGCCGCTGTTCATTGCAAAGCCCACATCAGCGGCTGACAGTGCGGGTGCGTCGTTAGTGCCGTCCCCAGTCATGGCAATGACCTCATGGAGGTGTTCTGCGAATGCAAAAGCAGCCCCACGCAAGAAAATGAATGAATGCTGTGGGCTTGAAGCGAGCGCTATGCCATCAAGTGCTGCATACGCCTGCTTGCAGCTGGAAAGCGGTCAAAAAACACTTGAAGGGACACAGCCAAGCCATGTACCATCTGTCCCTGAGCCCAATCATACTATTCTTGCCATGATGCTTTTGGCATGCTCAAAGCTGTTGCATGTTAGAATGTCACAATCATCATAGCACATTTGCACTTTCGCACGAGCAACTGATGAGCAACTGCTGTATGGTGTTCGACGGTAACTGACAGTAACCGACCTTGTGCTCCGTCCTGTGCCGGTGTCCGTTGTCTGAGCAGTTTCAGTCCCGTGACGAGCACGTACTTGTCGGAGGGGGAGCAGCGGGCGAGCACACGCAGACGGGGCCAGATGAACCTGCAAGTAATGCTTGCAATCATGATTTCTTGTACTGACGACATCCAGTCCGAGAACGTCCCATCCTAGCTATTGAAGTGAAAACCGTCAACACTGCTTGTGAATCTCTGCCTCCACTGCAGGTACCCATGCCTGCTCAGGCATGATGGCCAGAGCTACCGTACGACAGTGACAACATGAAACGCTGCAAGGATTGCATGCAAAGCTATACCAGATGCCAGTGAGAGAGCATCTTCATAATAAAGGCAAACCGTTCTGACCTGCATGCATGCTTGCAATCTGACCCTTAGCCACGCCATTTCCCACAGACTGTAAGAAACGATCGTGGACGCGTGCTTGCACAAGCTCACATATGCAACGCACATGTGCACCCTTGGGCACACGCATTTCCAATTTTGATGGACAGCCCGAAATTTGTCCCCTTCGCATCGCCAACACCCACCTCAGAATTTCAAGATCCAAGGTGCCATCCTCTCGCTGAACCAACTGACGGAACTGGGGCCCTTCCAACACGAGCGGGCCAACGTCTGCCAAACTATCTAAACTTTGATCAGGCGCAGATGATCTGTCGACCCTAGCAAGGGCAGCGTCCATGGCAGCAGCGGACGCCTTTGGCGAAGTATCGTTGTGCCGCTGTGCAGAGCCATTACCCTTTCCGTTGGGCTCATTGGCGACTTGTGCAGACTTCGGCCTCTCTATCAACTCGTCGCCACTATCGAAGCTGCGCGATGCCGAGGGACTACTCCAGTATTGGTGTTCCTCGTCCTCATCGTCTAAGCTGTTCAACCGTCGGTCGTTTCTGATAGTTTGAAAGCTGGGTGCTTTCTGCCAGTCATCAGCAACCGTGCTGAACTGTGCTTGCAAATGTGCTGGTGTTCCGCTACCATTGCCGTTACCGTTGGTAACGGCAGCCACTTGCAACTTGATCTGCTCTTGCCGAGCTGCAGCCATGCTGGAGCTTTGCTGTTCTTGGCGTTGCGAAAGCAAGGTGTTAACTAACTGGGTGCTGGAGTTGACGGCTCCAGCCAGATCCGTTTCGCGCGGCAGGATACCGCACTCCGATGCGATGCATGCGGCCGTGCGCGCGTTGTCGCCGGTCAGCATACGAACAGTGATACCTGCATGGTGCGCGGACATGAAGAGGTGGCAATTATACACAAAAACATGGCGGGTGTAAAGGTGACAACCGCAACCGTCATGGCAAGGCAAGGCAAAGCAAAAAACGTCCAGACGCCCGAATACGTTCGCACATGCAGGTGATCGGCAAGGTGGTAAGATAAACGGGCAGGCGCGAGAAGACAACGTTCAAGCACGCCTTGGCGTATTGACGCTGTTCAGAATCAGACAGAGGCCTTACCCGACCATGCACATGCCTCACGTGGCCGTACCCACCCGCTCTCTGGCATTGCTTGATAGCCAAGGGCACATCTGCCCTCAAGGGGTCCTGAAGACCCAACAGCCCAACCAGCACCAGCTTTTCCTCGAGGATGTCAGCAGGCATCTGAGAATCAGGACATGCATCACAAGCAGGCCTGAACACATGCAACAACAGGGTTTGCACTTCATGCTTCTCCTGTCTGTAATCTCAAACACGTCCAGCCTTAGTGGTGCCGTATTGGGCTCTGACAATGCCGTCTGACTCTGTTGATGTTTAGTTGTTGCTTTAGGAAATCGTCGCACGACATTGAACGGCATGGGCACCGCCTTGATTTACCCTGAGCAAGAAAAGGTGTGATTTCTCAGCCAATGCAATCCTCGTCAAACAACATGTTGACACCAAGCAGCCCAAAACCTTCTTGCTATCACTGACGCGACCCTTTTCTGTAATTTCATCGGCTCTCAGTCTGACAACAGGAAATGCAGATAACGCAGCCGTGCACTACAAGCAACCTCTAAAAACAAACATGTTTGCAGTCAACCGTGACTCACTTGCAGACCGGGTGCAGCTACAGGTCTGCTGTCGGGGCCTCCTTGCGTGAAGGATATCACATGCGAGGGAAGAGTGATGTCCCTAAGGCACAGCACAGCAAGCAAACGGTCACATGATCGGATGTGTACCGATTATGTACTGCAGCACAGCAACAATATAACAAATACATGGCAATTGGAACAAAGACACAAGTGCATGTGTCCTTGAGGCACAGCACAGCACACGAATGGCATGGCACGCACTGCCTGACATCAGTGCAAGCACAAATCCGGCTGTGCCTGTTCCTTCCCCACTGTGCTCAGCCTTGTTTGCTTTACCCATCACAATCAACATCCGATCCCAATATGGTTCATTCTTATGACATTTTGAAATGAAACGTAGTATCTTTGCCGATGGCCCCTTCGTTGAATCACCAAGCAATTCATCCCAAAGGAACGAAGCACTGCTTGTTCGCTGGACCACTCAACCAGCCTCACCTCTGCGCCAGATTTATTCGCTTTACCCAGCAATCACATGACTCACGCTCACATAACTCACACTCACATGACTCACAATCACCCCTATGCTAGCGCCAGCACCCTCAGTCCCTGGCGAGTGAATGGCTCCATCAGCTGGTCCTTGAACTCACCTCTGTGCCAGCGCCAGCACCCTCAGTCCCTGGCGAGTGAATGGCTCCATTAGCTGGTCCTTGACGGAAGGGGGCAGCGGCACGACCTGGCCATCGGCCAGCATCTGCATGCATGGCAGCAGATGTGATGCACATGTGTAGCATTTCCGATGCAAAATGACGCACATGCTGGCCACGCCCAGCTGCAAGGAAGCCTGATGCAAAAATGGCCGGGGTCTTGGTCCAGACGTCACGAGCATGCAAGAACAAAAGGCCAAGATGACATGACGGGCCACCCCTTGCCATTTGCAAACACAGTAGCACTGTGTGCCTTTCTCTGGCTGCACTGTATAACGCCCGAGTGTTCACGTTTTCAGACCATATGGAGGTTCAGCCAATGCCTTTAATCAAATACTTTTCCACATGCTATAAGTGGCCATGCATCACTAATCTGGTCCGTGCAGTTCTTGGATTACCTGATGCGTGCATTTCTCCAGCACCACTTCTGCTCCGCCCTTGGTGAGCACTCGGCAGGGCACCTGGGACCGTGGCCTGAGGTTCGGAACCACATCCTGGGTGACCACCAGGGCACTCATGCGCTTGCGCTCCGAGGTGAAGGGGAGAGACTGTGGACAAGCAGAAAGCATTGCTAAAGTGAGCTAATGCACCTGTGTCAAGGCTATCAGGGCACTGACGCGCTTGCGCTCTTCAGTGAAGGAGAGCCTGCAGGCAATTTCAAAAGGCTTAAGTAATAGACCTACAGTAGCGATTGCGGACAAGAGGGGAACCCAAGGAGGGTACGGGAAGGGAGTGCAGAGGCCATACAGACCGACACACATGCGCCAAGATTAGAAACTACCAGACCGCACACAGCCATGCGCCAAAGCCTGATTGTTTGTACCCTTTCTGGCGCTTAGGTTGCTAACCTTTCCACCCACCAAGGGGTGTGTTCCACCACTCCAGAACACATGCAGGCACGTCTCTTGCATGACGTGCTAGCTTTCACGCTCAGTGCATGTGGGGCCCCTGCCCACAGTTGTAAAAAAAACCTCACAGCTGCATCCCACATTTCCATGACACTTTCTATATTAAGGCATGCAACCACCACTCCAGATCACGTGCACCGAGCAAAACGGTTACGGTTGAGTGTGCGAAGAAAAACTTGTTGGTTGAGTGTGCCTGTGCTGACTGATTCCAGAACATGTGCGCACAAGCCTTTCTACATATAACAAAAACAGTCATGTGCGTACACACCCACAACTCCATGACACGTAAACCGAGCAAAACCATTACGTGCCTACCTGCAGCAGTATGGCCTGTGCCTCCTCCACCACGGGTCCTGCGCTCAAGGCCCACTCCAACAGGGCGCACTCGGTGCGGTTACCGATCTTCTCAACCAACCCTGCACCGACAATACAGCAATACAAAACAGCGCAAGGTACGCCAGGATAATGCTACTTACATTGACCAGGTTCTTATCTAACAATACCAGCATGCAGTACAACACAGAACAACTGCAGTACAACACTTTGCAACACGGACATTTGCAGTGCAGTACAGCACAACAGCGCACCCAAGGCCCTTACCTGATGCGGGGTTTAGCCTGAGGCTTGCGGTACAGTTGAGCATTATGCCTTCCTGCAAGAAGTTCCTCAAGCTCCCTGGCAGGGCCTGCGCCCCCGGCACCGGCCCACAGCAGATGTCATCAGATAGTACGCTTTCGCCTGATGCAATGCTCAGCGGCACAGCCACCTGAAAGGCACAGAAAAGCAATTCACGCATATTTTCAATACGCCGGGCCAATTTCCTACTCCAAATCATGGCCATGCTAGAGGTGCTTCTTGCTCGTATGCGTGGTTGATGTCTATGACATCTTCTGTTCCGCTTGTGAGACTGTACAGAAGTAAAGAAGCACGCACAACCCTTGTGTGTGCACATGCGCACACGCTACATCGACCCCCACCCCCACCCACCTGGCTGCCCGCCTTGCCCAACATCGTCACTCCCTCGCCCTTGTCATCATTCATTTCAGCGTTAGACACGCTTCGGCTAGCTACCGAACTCTGTGCTTGCCCAATGCCGCCAGTAGCATCGGTTTTGGCGCCTAGAAGCGCGTTTGCCAGAGGGTCAGATGGGCCTGGAAGTTGTTGGGTGAAGTTCGATCCCGGTGCAGGGGGAGGAGTGGTGGGGGGAGCGACGGCGTACATTTTCCCGCCTGCCCAAGCCCTGACCACGCACATCTCATTGGCTGTGAGGGTGCCTGTTTTGTCGGAACAGATGGTGGTTGCTGAGGCCATGGTCTCGCATGCATCCAGGTGGCGAACCTGCAGTAACAGTCAAGGCAGGCTGCAGCTCACATCCCTACCGCAGCGGGCGGGACCAGAGTCAACACAGCAGGGGGCCGCCACGCATGAAAGGCAGCCAGGCAAGGCTCTTGACTCTAATTCAAGACTTTAGCGAGTGGTGTGGACAAAGCTCCAGGTGGGCAGCAGGCAAACAGTGACGACCTTGCCTCTGCTGCAGGCTGTCGCAGGCGCTGCGTTGCAAGATGACACCCGGTGCCTCACAACATGAACAACAGGTTGGCGGGTGCAGTGGCAACAAGGGAACCACCTTTTCCTTCCCTTCTCTCCCCCGTGAGCAGTCCTTTCTGGACTAGGCCAATGACAACCATTGGTTGACAACTAATTATAATCGTTTGAGTTCATGGTTGCCCCTGAGTTGCAGGACACATCCCTTATGAGCCATGCACGTTGATATGCCACAGAAACTCACCAACCTGTTGTCCAGGATCCACGCATCATGATTATGCTTGTAGCTATGCTTATGGACAAATCTGGTGCCATAATGACGTAATGGTGACGGTCATGGCGGTGTCACCCGGTCATTGACACTGTCACCCACCAGGTTGTTGTCCTTGATCATGCGCTGCACGCTGAATGCCAGCGCCAGGGTAACCGCCAGTGGCAGCCCCTCAGGCACCGCCACCACCACAATGGTCACTCCCGTGATGAAGAAACTCAGGTACGCCTGCATAGGGGGCAAGAGGAAGCACGAGGGGAATAATGAAGAGAAAGGGGAATGTCGAGTCATAGGGGCAGGGCGGTGGTGAAGAAACCAAGGTGCGAGGACGCTGGCAGGGACAGGCTCGTCACATGGGCAGGAAGGATGTCACAAGGAAAAGCAGGCGGCTGTGAAGGAAGCACAAGGGGAATGAAATACGATGCTTGCGTTTCTTACTACTAGCAGCAGCACAGCCCTCAACGCCGCACTGGAAGCAGCTCGGGCACCCTGAGCCCGCACACCCTTGGATCCCACATACCAACAACTCTCAAGTAATCAATCACCCTGTCTTCTAACCGTGGCCACCAATCCTGCTTTCTCAGTACGCAGGCGCACATGTGAGTGTTTGTTTTGTGCCTGCATGTGTGTTTGTTGTATCTGCCACTGCCATCTGATCAAAAGTTCACCATAACAAAGCTATGTGCACTCATTCTAGGGGCCCAAGGAGCCTTCGGAATTTGCATGACCAACCACACGATTGCAAGCTCACCTGTAGACTAGACTGAAAATTGTTAAATTAATTGCTGTTTGTCATGATTCTATTATTAATTCATCGTTCGTTGTTAGACTTTCGGTTACTGTTTTTACCTGTACCCACAAGCTCACCTGTAAAACCTCAGCAGCATTAATAGGCCCAGGGCCCACTAGGTGTGAGGCAGCGTAGCTCAGGCTGCTCACAGCTGTCACAAAGGCAGCAGCGCCCAGCCCAAAGTTGCCAATGACGTCCGCTAGGCCTTGGAGTTTGCGGGTCAGCAGAGTGTCCTCAGGGGCTGCGTCACAGAGTCACACCGACCACTGAACTTCATACAATGTCACACTTGCTCACACCTGGATTCGTGATTTGATACACAGTCACGATATGGCACCAAACTATCAAACATCCAAGGCATGCAACACCCCTTGGATATTCACCTGCAGCTGCGTCATCAACAAAGCGTCTCAGCCACTCAGTGCATGGTATGCAGATTGTTCCCAAGTTGAAATCCACGCTGCTAAGCATGCACAGTCAATGCAGTTAGGCATCAAGTCACACACATGGACGGTTTGCTGAAAGACCAAACGCAATGACCTTGCAATGGCATGATGATGCAACACCGTCCGCAACGCCCAGGCGCTGCATGTTAGCCAATCTTGCACAACTTACTTTTGAGCTAATCAACAAGCATTCGCTGAACAAACACACTACTCACCGGCTGCCACGGGCGCTGCAGCGGCAGGCGAGCGTCGGGCCGGAGGAGGTGGCCCCTCCAGATCCATGGTCGATACAGGCGAGCTGAGCGGATCGGCAGCAACCACCTACGAGAGACGAGTGGTGCAAAGCTTTACTGACTACACCCAGCGTTCAGACTCTGGAGTAGATCCCAAAGCTGCCGTCTTGTGTGGCAGAGGGCAAGTGGCTGAGCCATTCAAATCGCCTGATGTGTGGGCTCTGGCTATCAGCCCTTTCCTCTACCTCTCTTTCTAATAACCGCCACAGATGCTTGCATGGAGAAGCTACATAAGTGAGCTAAGAAGTAATAAGTTCTTCAGACCTAAGTGACAATAAATGACTGCTAAGCAATAACCACACGGCTGCACCGCACCTGTTGTGTTGGTTCCGGCGGGGGCGGTGGCTGCTGCTGCTCCTGCTGCTGCCCCTGGCCTGCGCCCATCAGCACCATGGACGCCAGCATGCCCTGCTGCGACCTGGAGCCCACCGCCAGCACCAGCATGCGACCGTAACCCTCGCGAACCTATGACACGCATGCATGCAGTGGGGCAACAACCACGTTGACAGCGGCATGCATGCATATGTTAAGATCCAATAAGCTGAAGCTGGCTCAGGGCACGGCACTGGATGCCAAACAAGTCAGCAAGAAAGGAGTCGGATAACCAGTACAGCTTGACCACAGCATTCTGCATTGGCACTTCTTGTGCTCACTCACAGTCTTGCGGTATGATGACAATCGAATTGTACAGAACCAAGCCTTGTTGAACAACAACAATTTGAGCTTCAAGCTTGGGCAAACAAACCGGACAATTGTCGCGCATTCAACCAAGCTCCGCGCCGTCACCTCTGCAACAGTCTTCCTTGCCTTTGCATGTAACAAACCTTGTAATGCTGTCGGCAAGGAGCATGACCCTCTCTCACCTTGGATCCCGCCAGCATGCACTGTGTGCGGGCCCGCACTGACTTGACTACCTCCTCCGCCTCACCCGTCATGTGGCTCTCATCAACCCTGTGTGCATGGCGACACGCGCGTACGTTTCATTTTACACACAATGCATGTCACAGGCGCGTCGGCACTGGCGTTGTAAGCAGCAGCAGCAACAGCAGACATGGACTGCAAGCAGCTGCATATTGAACAGGCAGCATAAATCAGAGGTGCAGCAAAGTGCAGATTGAGCCAGAATGTTATGCCAGCTTTCTCTACTCCAACGTGAGCCCTCCACTTGAGTGCATCTGCTCGGCCCTGGGTTTAAATCAAATTGAGGTAAGGGTCCTTGGTTTGAATCGAATTGAGGTGAGGGCACTCGCAGGTCAGCAATTCCAACAGGTACACAGTTGCTGGCGTCAGCAGCAGCCACAGTTCAAGGCGCAGCCGTGGGAAAGGCAGCGCAGATGAGAGCCTGACTCCATTCTGTTTACCATGCCATATATTCGCCAGATACTGGAGACTCTGGCTTCACTGTTCACATCGCACTAACTACTCTGGCTTCCCATGACACGCTAAGTGTGGTCAGAATGGATAGACTGACCTTCAAGCTCTGCCCGCACATTCCATCCACAATCCCAATCTGGCATGCAACACAGTGTTCTGACTCCGCAACAGCCTCCCCTAAAAAATTCAATGCTGATCCCTTTCTGCCATCAGTTTGCTTCTACTCGTCAACTCAAAGTTGTACTCCCCAATCCCCCCATTCCCTTTACCCCCAATCCCCTCATTCCCTTTATTCCCCAATCCTCTCGTTCCCTTTGCTTCTTCCCGGCCCCCATTTCAGCTATCTCACCTTAGATCCTCCCCAGCCACCAACACCCCATCAGCAGGCAGGATGTCGCCCGTTTCCACCACCAACAGATCCCCAACCAACAGTTCCTGAGTGCTGATGGGCCGCTCAACTTTGCCGCGGATCACGCGGACCTGCAGGGTCGCCAACTCAAGCCTTGGTTGACAGGCAGATGGCTCGACCCAAGCACAGGCAGAGCTGTGAGACTGTGAGGCTTGTCCCAGTACAGTGCCAGCCTAAGCAACTAAAGCAACTGTCACACGTGAACATGCGTAAAAGCCAACACAGTTCATGCTCCGTCCACGCATGCTCCTTCCATGGACCTGACATCCATACTGCGATGCATATGTTGGTATACCGCTATACTACTGGTCTGCGTCATCGCTGCGCAAGTGTGAGAATCGCTTGCTGCTGTACAATTGTACTGCTCCATGTGCTGTCTGCCTGACCTGCACGTCATCCTTGATGGCGTTGAGTGCTCTGAACTTGGACTCCTTCTGGTAGTTGGTCACGGAACTCACACCGACCTGTGTGGAAAAGAAACGGCAAAGCAACGGATTAAAACGCACGCCTGCATGCATCGCTCTTCCATGCACATAGGCTCGTCAAGAATGGTTACGTACTGCTTGTTCTGTGGCCAAGGCAACTGCTGTAGTACTCTATGGCCATGCACAAATGGCGCCTCATGCAACCCCCTGTTTGTTATGCGGCACCCCGAGCTGTGAAACCGCAGCAAGTGGAAAACCGTGGATGATGCATGACGAGAGTTGCCATGCTCGCACACGTGAACATGCCCATGGCAGACCCTAATAGAAACTGAAGAGTCACGTGTGGGATTAGTGTGATTTGTGTGACCAGTGCGATCAGTGCGTGATCAGGGCGTGATCAGGGCGTTAGTGTGTGTGCCATGCGGCCACTAGCCAGCCCAGTTCAGTGTGGCTTTCTTGCCTGAAAACTACATGTCTTGCAATCGCGATAGTGGGCATGCGTCTTATCAACACCCCCATGAATCCAATGCTATCCGTGCACGCATGTGCATCACATACCACAAGCCACATGCGCTGCAAGCTCTATAATGAGCATGAGGTTTACCGACACACCCATCTTAGCACCTGCAAATGTCCACTCATGTACAGGCATCACATTCCCCACACTGCCACCTTGCGTGCCTCCATGCACATCAATCATACCGTGGGTGTGCAACATGGCATGTGCTCCATGCGCTACACGCACCACAATGAGCACAGACGCCAGGATTGCCGCGCCCTCTATCCAATCCGTTGACTCAGCATCAGGCAGTGTCGCCGCCAGACCAAAAGAAACCACCCCAGCAGCTATGAGCAGCGCCAGGGTACGATCCTGCATGACGGGCAATCAATGCATGATGAGTAAGGATTGCTTGTCTCCAGGGCCACGGACGCACACGTAGGTCTCTTTTGCCCACAATGATTGCCACACTGCTCAACAGGGCTTTGTCGCCTTTCCTGCAATTCTTGCAACATGGATGGTGAACAAGTACACTGCGTCGACGAATTCTAGAAGTGGAGATGACGCATTGTACTTGTTCACCATCCATGTGCTTTTGAGTGCAAGTCAGCAATGTCAATAAGCAACAGATTGTTGCGCTTTTGAGCAGGGCTACCACAGTGTAGTCACTCTGAATATCCTGAGGCTTACGGAAACAGAAAACTGTTTTGTGAGTTGCAAGGCATGCTGGGCAGATCATAGTCCCACTGCAGCTTGCCAGCAATACGAAACTGATTGTGCTCACGAACCTGTATCTGATACCCATGTTAACATGGCCAGCCCAACAGGCACACTTTCGCGTGTGGCATGGGCTGGTTGAATTTCTCATCACCTGAATCCCTTGAAACCCCTGTTTGTTTGCTGTGTGCCTCTGTGATGTGATTCCCTCCCATTAATTGTGGCCCCTCCCATTAATTGATTGTTTTATGTTGTGGCGTGGAATTGCTGTCCTAATGTAAAATTGACTTGCACCTATTATTACCTGTAGAGCTTCCCATACGAGCTGCCAGAATGAAATAGAAGGCGGCTGAACCAGCTCGTTGGCCCCAAAAACTTCTGTGCGAATGGCTGCGTCTGCTGGGCCAGTGGGACCGCCATCCAGCCCTGTCTCAAGACAAGCGCACAGCTGGGCAGCTAACAAGTAGATGTCTTGGCTGCAGGCATGCAAGAACGGAATGGCACTTGAAACTGTGCTGGGGTGCATGGCGTGTGCATGCATGCGGATGGAGCCTCATTGCATATGATTAAATGCATTCGGAGGCACTGAGTGCATGGCAGTGCATGGTACACTCCTCACCAGCACAAACCTGAAAGTACCTCCTGAGAAAGCATCCTGCACCATGCCTTGCAGCTGAGATGCGGAAATTGAAAAGTCCTTTGGTGTCGTGGCAGGTGCCACCTTCGGCACCTGCTCATCAAGCTTCCGAGATGACGTGGAAGCTTCGGTAACTGTTTGAGTCACGCTCTTTGATACCACGGTGAGGCCAGAGTGTAGCGGCAAGCGTCGGCTCAATTGCCGAGGTGGCCTTGCGCAAAGCCCGACCGGCCATGACCGGCCCAGGGACCGGATGCCGCATCCGGCATGTACCCGCAGCATAACGATTTTGTGATGGGCTGAGATGTATGGCACGCTTTATAAGGGCACACGACGGACGTTTGGTGAGGTTCCACCAGCCATGGACTGGTTTGGACAAGATTTACGAGACCACTGGTGAGTAATGATTGCGCTACAATGCACGAACAAATCTAGTGTAGTTACGCTCTATTGCTTTTGCCGAGCCATTCTGTCCGAGCGTTCCTGTGCGCGTTTTTCTCGATAACTTCATGGTCACTGAAAGCGGTCCTGAGGAAGAAGAAGTTCAACTTGACTCAAATGGATCAGAGCTGGAAGCAAATCAGAGCTGCAAGAAATCAGGTTGTAAACAAGGCTGTGCCTGGAAGTGATACATTGTACTGAACTAGTTTGGATTGCCAGTGGAATCAATACATCTGGGTACAAGTCGTTTTTCACCTTGTGCAATGACTGGACTCACGCCTATTGCCTCTTGACCAGTTTATCAAGCCAATCACACCCTGCCTGGCAGTCTCTGAAGAGGATACGTCACAAGCAGACTCGGACTCTGCGTTACCTTTTTTTCGCAAAGGAACTTGCTGCAACTGGCCATTGATGTAGGCGTGCTCGGCACCAACGATGCGCGTGATAGGTGCACGTTGCAGCCAAGGACGAGTTAGACAAGCACGAGTTGAGATCCATTTACTTATTGACGACACTCCTTGTCTGCTGTCCAAAGCATGTTTGCCTCTCTCTCGCATGCATGGGCAAAGTTTGCCAACCCAGCACGGCATAGCCACAGAGTGGGATCTCACACCCCGCATGAAAATTATGAAAAGAACACAAAACAGAAGTCCAGCGACGTGATCTCTGAATCATTGGCACACATACTACAGTGAGGCTGTCTACTGCCTGTCAAGAGATACCATTCATCGTACCTGATGGTCACTTTAACATCTACTGGGCAACCTAACCCCCCAACCCACGCAACTGACAAGGACAACAACGCTGGCAGCAAAACGCGCTGGTTTCAGTGTCGACCAGTATTGTGACCAGGATTGTCCCAGAACTGGCAAACATCTTTTTGTTTTCTCACAGCTAGTTCTGAGCTATCTAGTTTATGGGTCACATGGTCTGAAAGCAATCACTACAAGTGTGCGCCAAAGTCCAGGACAAGGTATGCAGGGTGTGCCTGATCTCCATGCACTAGGTGTTCAAGCATCTGCTTCACATTCTGACTGGCCTTTCTGAGCCTCAGGCCTTGAATGCTCAGCTCGCACTCACAACCTTGCTCAGCCAGAATCAACCCATTCTGCAGCCCTTCTGCGTCCCCTTCACCCTGCTCTCGCCCGTTTCCATTTCCGTTTCTGCCCCCCTCGCTGCCTACATGGTGTCGATGTGCTAGTGCCACTGTCACTGCGTAGCTGCCAGGTGCAGGGGGCATGTTCAAGAAACACTGCGCTGGAATGAGCACACCCTGCTCATCCCGGCCACCACCATTGCCATTATGTGGATGCAAGGCCAAGGTTTCAGGGGGCGGAAGGCCGGCCACTAATCGGTACTGTCGCCCTAATAGTCGTTGCACTGATTGCACGTCTCTGCCTGCCAACAATTGCCGAATCTGCAGGGCATGGCAAAAGCAACGGAAGCTTGCAGCATAATTCTACAGCCACGCTTCTCAAGAGGTTGAAGGCAAGCGTAACAACCATCAAAATTGAAGTAAATACTATATATACTTTGATTACCTCGAGCAACTAGCACTTTGTTTGTCCTTGCAGCACTGCCATGCTCGTTTCTCAGCAAGGACGATTTGCCGCCTGGTAACCAAGGGCCGGCTAGCTATTGCTGTAACAAGCTGTGGCTCATAAGACAAGGCCACGAGAACAATCAGTGATATTTTCAAGAGCTATCTAAGAGCCAAACCATGCATGACCAGTTCGGTTTTCCCGATAATATTTAAGAGCTCTGACACACACCTTGGATGACGACACCTCCTGTGGTTCCTCCGTCTGCATCGCCCCGCTGCCTTGAGACCCTCCCTGCTGCTGCTGCTCCCCAGCCTGGTGCTGCCCCTGCTGCTGCTGCTGCTGCTGCTGGGCTGGCTGCAGTGGTGTGGAAACTAGGTCCAGTATGTGCACGCGCATGCCGTACTTGGCACCCAGTTCCTGAAGTGCTCTGGCATCACCCGCTGCCTTGAAGCCTGCATGCATGTCAGAGTGACATGGGCTTGATTTATGTCAGCGGCAAGAGGGCAGGAGATCGGCCCGGCCACGGTACTCTCAGTGAGACGCTTCATGTCAGGAGCATGTACATAGAGTGAACTGCTCAGTGTCAGGGGCATGCAACATGCTTCATGTCAGGCATACGAAAGTCAAGAATTGAGCTTGGATGGTGTGATGTCAGGAATAAACCACCACCTGAAGTTGCACAAATGCAGCAGCGCTTGTGAAGTAACCGTCGGGGTCTGACCCTCTGCCTAGCCTTAGACCAGGCCAGTGGTGGACTTGGACGTTACATTGTTGATGCCGACAGCAGGCTGTCCTCCATTCCAGAAGAAGCAGCACACCGCCAGGAAAACAGTTCAGCCAGGCGTGCATCTGTCTGCCGCTGTCTAGTGCATCTTGATGTCTGTGAGTCTCTGCTCCATATCTAAACGTCCTCATGTTTTTCCCGACGCCTCTTTTTGCATTACTCACCAAAGCGGTAGTTTCTCCCTGCCACCACGCCTGCTGCGCCCATCTCCTGAGCCAACATGGCCACAAAGTGTTCTGGAGACATGGTGCGGATCTCATGGAAAGGAACTGTGCGCTGACGGGGTAACCTGTGAGCGACACACGTGATGCACCGGTTTAGATTTGGGATAGCGACAAAAGTCCAGCTGACAGAAGCACGTGCCAGGGCAGGCGCCAGCGTGTTGCGTCGCAGCGTGAACCACTTGCTGACTTCAGTGTTGGTCAATGGAACGGCATGGTTGGCTGGTCATTACGGGGTTGAGTGCTCAGCAAGCTACTTTTCCAGGCTGCACATCAAACCTTGAACTGTTCTTCTTCAAATAGAGTGATTGATTACATAAGCTTCTGGTTAGTGATACATAAGCTTCTGGTTAAAACAAGCCATAAGCGTAAGCGTAAGCACGTAAGCGCAAGCGGTGACTATGAAATAACATAACATTGATTAAAAGTCTGACCTTCCATTGCAGTGTGGTGCCCAGGATGCGAGCACACGCGGTCTGTCCACCGCCGCCACCAGCGGCAGGCGCACGGGTAGGCCCAGCACCTGAGCTATGCCGCTGAAGGAGAGCAGCACGGGCTGGCAACCGGCAGAGGACGCCTGAGGGCACCCACAACACAGGGAACACATGTGTGTGTGCTGCGTTCCATGCAGACAATGGACAATGGTGGGTGACCGGGAATTCTACGTTCTAGCTGTTGATTATAATCTTTCATTTTCCCAACGAAAAATGACTGCAAAACTGCAAACCTCACACACACACCCTCAAACTGCTTCAAGCTTGGTGTGCTGCATTCTAGGCTCACGCATTCCAAGCGTTTTGTACCGTAGATTGAAGGCAGTAATTTCTCTTGTGTACTGGAGATACATAGCTGTTCCTGTACTCTCTGCCCTACTCAGTCTGTTTCATAAAAAAAGCCAGGCGATGTCAGACTTGTGCAGCTCTTCAAAGGTGGTTTGTGCCCGACAGTGATTTTGCATGCCATGCCGTAAAACACTATGCTGCGCACCTTCACCGCCAGTGAGCGATGCCCAATATGCATGGCATCAAACTTGCCCAGTGCAACAACTATGTCGCTTACTTGCTCGCCCAGTCCAGCTGCATGCAAAACCATCACACAGCCCAGTCAGCCCTGTCGTATCATGGCTGCTGCTCCTACTTTGTCGATGTAGCTGCTGCACTTGCTGCTGCTTGGGCCCCTGGCTGCTGCGACATGCATGATTTGGCATTCCTCACCATCACATTTCAAAGGCGATTTCCAGTTGTCCACCGAGCACTCTTGCACAAGCTGCGCCGAACCCCCTGCACTGGCATGGCGTTGGTATCGCATTGACAACTCTTCCATAAGCATATCCAGCCGCCCCAATCCGAAAGCCAGGCTGGGGTTGCCTACCAAGAACAGCGTTTGATGGGTGATAAGCCGCTCGGCGCCTCGACCTTGCAGGATGGGGGCTGTTGCGCAAGGTAGCAGGTGCAGATGCAAGCGCAATTGGTGGTAAAACGGGGTCTAGGGTGAACGTCGAAGCCGTGCACCGATGTGGCACACAAGGAGTTTGTGCGAGCATCACTGATTGCGTTCTGATAGCTGCAATCGCAGGTGCGGCTTCGCAGCCACTCCCTGACGGCGATGAGCCAGTCAACAATCAAAAAGGGCGTAACGTAACTTAGGGTTGTGGCGTTCGTGGGCCAAACAACCCGCTACACGAAGTTGCACTGACATACCAAGTGACTCAGTGTCAGTGGCTTGTAGGCCGATCAAGGCTTTCCCTGATACCGAGTTACGTGACCTTGATACCGACTTACGCATGATCACATAGAGAAGTGCCGGGAGAGCGATTGTTTTGCCAGGAGGGCTTGATGGCACAGAACCGAGAGTCGGATGGGGACACTGTCTTCTTTGAGCAAGAAAAGGTGAGGGGAAGCGAGGCGTGCCACGTCATGCCCAAGGCTTTTGCGTCGCCGCCTTCACCAACAGCCCTTTGCATGTTCATGCTGAGATCATCCACATAAACATCACCAGCTTGCACACATGTCCATGTGTATTGGCAAGGTTGCACCAGCATTCATCAAACACGCCTGCCTGTGCATCAAGAACTGTGGGCTTTGTGTGCCAAGCAGTAGGGTTAGCCCAATGGGCTTCCACTTCAGATACTTGATCCATGCACGATCGCAATCTTGGATCTCTGCCTACAAATTCCCTGCCAATCTCTGCATGTATGTTGCTGGTGCTACATGATGGTCCATGCAGGCCCAGCCCCCACCTCCAAAGGGCTTTTCCCAGCAGTTCGCTGAGTCCAGCAATAAGTTCTTCGGTCGTTTCTGGAGCTCAGCCACCGTTGCACTGCTCAGAGTCTTCTGGAACCCACCCACAGCACCACCACCACCGAGTGCCGAGAGCCTGCCCAAGTGGTATCTTGTAAGTGGGCAAAAACGGTTTTCTGCACAGTCAGTGGGTGGAAACCACGGTCCGCAGTCATCAGCAAGAGCCACTCTGATTGGCTGAGTGTGGCTACATATTCGATAAATGTGAACCTAGCATTGTAAAGCTATGCTCATGCTCTGCTCAGAGGATGTAAGGATTGTCAGCAGATGTTCACCTCAAAGACTGTTTTGTTGGACATACCTGGGTAGCACCTGTGGGACGTACAGGATAGCACCGCGAGGGGTGGCCACCACCATTACTATTGCGGTGTGCCATAATCCCCTTCACTTGTAGGTTGGACAGGTTGGAGTCCCAAACCTTGTTGTTGCAAGGAGGGAATGCACATCTGCAATCCTATTCTAGGCTCATTCCAAGCGCTTTGTACCGCAGATTGAAGGCAGTGATTTCTCCGTACACTCGCACTCCATCATAACTGTTTGGAACCGTTTTGGCACCTCTGTCTTCCTCAGGATGACTACCAGCGCAAGTCCAAGTTCACCAGCTACGGGCGCCAGTACCTGCGGGACACAGCGCTGCTCACAGCCGCCACCTACGTAATGGAGGGGGTGGAGAATGGCACTAAGGCAATTCGCGGGGGAAAGGTGAGGGGATTGGTACACTGCACCCAGCTGTGAATTTACACTTGAGCAGAGTGCAAGAAATCTACGAGAATTAGACTTAACATGGCCAGCTATGAGGAGATTTGCTTAAAATCGATCTTGAAGTGGAACCTGATGTGTTCACAAATTCCTGCCTGAAGCCTAGCCTAATGACCACGTACAGTACAGGCATACAATTGCATGCGAACTAAGCAGGGCTCGCAGTGCACCACCGTCCCATGTGATACAGTGGCACCACGTACAGTGTTACACCATGCCTGAAAAGCCTTGTATCTGCTACGTTTGGCCCACACTCAGTGACTGGTAACCAATGGTGTAGCTACCCTGTGGCTACCCTGCTACTTA
Source organism: Chloromonas sp. AAM2 (assembly GCA_004335635.1). NCBI lineage: Eukaryota > Viridiplantae > Chlorophyta > Chlorophyceae > Chlamydomonadales > Chlamydomonadaceae > Chloromonas > Chloromonas sp. AAM2. The sequence continues at coordinate 59,737 of QAXH01006279.1, forward strand.
TCTGTGCTATTCACAACAGGTAGCGGTGCACTTTAACCCTTTGACTATCAGAGACAGGTACCTGCTTGAGACTGTTTTCATGCAGGACGACCCTTTGAACAAGATCATGGGCGGAATAGCAGCCGGTGGGATGATGGGTTACGCATGGTTTCCGCAGCGCTATCCCGCGCGCGTCATCATGACCAGCACAGGAGCGCTGGTGAGTCACATCACGTGGCAGAAACGGCCGCAGGGAGGGGCCACGTGGGTAGCTTAGTGTACCTGCATGGTGGTTGCTGAGGGTGGTTGGTTGATGGGTGGCTGATATTGTCGTATAGATGGAGTAGTTGAGTGGAAAACATATGTATGACTTTCGGTGGCAGGGAAAGTTGAGCGTTGCAGGCCCGCAGCACATCGTGTTTTGCCCATCCTTGTTGTTTGTCTTCCCAGTTTGCGTTCCTGTTGCGTTCGTTTGGTTGCCGGAGTAGGTGTTAGACGATGGTGGAGGATTGAGTATCCAGACAACCCAGGCGTTTGAAGTTGCATTTGCTGTTTGTTCGCATGGCTTCTTGCACCTTCTTGTGAGACGCTCCGGCCTCCCGTGCCCCTACCCACGTCACTTACCATGGGCCCCGGCTTGTGTTTGGTGTGTGCAGGTGGGGTACATTTCATACGTAGCTGAGAAGACCAGCAAGGCAGTGCTGCTGGAGCAGCAGCGCAAGCTGGAAAAAGGTGGATAGCAGGCAGCGTGTTTTGCGCAGGTCGAGTGCGACAAACCTAGTTACCAGATTAAACCCGACCAAAACTGGCGAGAAACCGCTGCTACATATGAGTTGTCGTGCATGCAGGTCAGGGGGCAGTCAAAGGACAGCTCGGGTGCATGGGGTAGGCCAGGGCCGGCCATGAGGGATGAACCACGTGTTTTGGGGCAAGATATCCACTCGCAATAGTGGGGCAGGCCACAGAGGGTAATCACCTGCTTTGGTTAGGATCTCTTAAAACGCAATCATGCACGTGACAGTTCGAGTTCTGAGTGACCCACCAGGCGGTCCTGGCCTGCCGTCGCACTTTTCAACCGCAGCGTCTGTGTCCCCCATTCTCTCGCGCACGTGTCAACATCTCTCCTTGCCTGCTGATGCTCCTCCTACCCCAGACGTTTGTATCATGCCGAGCTTTTGTCCTCTACTGTCTCTTTCTGCTGTAAAAACAAATGTGTCAGCCTGTTTGTCATTTTTGAAAATCCGACGCCTGAGCTTTTCTGCTTCTGGGTTTGCTTTTGCGCAGAGGTTACGGGTGCAAGCGACGAGCGGCTCCACAAGGAGCTGGACCCTGACTTCCTCAGAGACCTGATCAGGTAAGCAGTGTACAAGGTTGGGTCCTGTCACAGTGGCGGGTTCAGGACTTTTTCATGTTTTTGGGAATTACTGAATTTTCAGATCCCGCTGGTTTATAAGGGTTGTACGGGCCGTTGCCGGGTTGTACGGGTACGTCTCAACGTTCATACAACAGTGTTCGATTCAGATGCAGATCATTGCAGATCCTAGGCATGAGGTTGCAGCTATGAATGAGCAGCCGTGCTCGCTCCATGTGTCACAGGAGGCGTCAGAAACAGCTGGTGGAGGCAGCCGAGGCCATTCGTGCCGGAGGTGGCACTGGCCCCGCTAAGCCCGGGGTGCCCTCCTGGGTGCTCGGTCAGGTGTGGCTCAGCTCGGGATATGACACCCACTAGAAGGAGAAGAAGTATAAGAAGTAGGAGGAGTAGAAACCTGTATAACCAGGAATGGCCGCCTAACTATGTACAGCACAGTGTGCTATGTGTCAAGTAATGGAGGAGGTGCTTGTTCGTGAGGCAGGCGTCGGCAGGGAGCAGAATGCTGACTTTCCACATGACAGGCTTTTCTACCTTCCTGCACTCTCGTTGTACACATTTGATTTCTCTGATTTCTCTAGCGTCTCATCAACCTTTTTGGTGTTAATTATCTGTGTTGTTAGGTCTTTTTCTGTGCACTTGTTGCTCGACATTCCGTGAGTTTTGGTAACAACTCGGGCTAGAGGCAGGTTAGTATGTATGGGAACTCATGCTTCACTCCAGTAGCAGTAGAGTACCAGTAATAATGGTGTCTTCGTCTTTGCCGACTCTGTTTGCTCTGAGTTGGTGAGTTGGTTTACTTCTGTGCACTACAGGACAATAGTCAAGGTCCCTCCTCCTCACAGCAAGGCGCTCCCCAACCCCCACCATCCGACCCGGGGGTGTGGGGCTCCCCTGACAGCGAACCCACTATGACAGATCAGTACATCCCCCCAACAGTCTCCGGCGCTGCACGCACCGAGCAAACGCTACACGGGGGGTACGGCTCACAAAACGGTCAGAGCCCGGCCAGTGGTCAGAGGCCTTCGTTTATGGGTAGTGTGTTTGGATCGGGGCGGCAGGCAGGGCGGGCCCAGGGAGGGCAGGAGGCGCCTGCGGAGATGGAGTTCCGGGAAGAGAGTGACCGTGAGCCGGCCTGGAGGGAAGACACGCAGAGATGATTGATTGCAAGTGTTTGGTCGTCACACTCACCACGCTTGCCTTCGATACATTGCTGCCTGTGTTGGAGGTGGCGAACTCACAAGCAGCTCACCTCTTTGTTGGCCTTCTGTTGCACGGGTTTGCTGCAGCTTCCAAGCTTATTCTTAATCATGCTGAAGTATGATGGGACACTCCGTTATGTGTGGGTTTATAGCGTATTGTAATTGTATTGACCACTATACACAAAAAACGTCTTTTCACTTCGACCATCTGGTGCACCAACTGTCAAGAGCACGATGGTGCCGCAGGAACATGAGTCTATGAGAACGCGCACTTGCAGCACACTTGGCTACTTAGGCACACAAAGTGCCACGCAAATCACTCAGCTCAAAGCAGTCCGGAGGTTACCAGGTCAGTACCTAGCCCAGTCAACACTGTCATGCAAGTGGATTAACAAATCAATGCACAATGCTCAATGCACAATGCACAATGCTCGCTTCTCTTATCAAGAACACGCTAAGATACAACGCTAATGAACAGACAATTCCACCGAACTGGCAAGCATGCTTTTAAGATGGTTAATCAAGCGCGCTTTCAAACTTGAGCTCCCTGGCTTGGGCGGGCAGGGGTAACGAGATGGCGATGCGGTGGGCAAGGAACCCCTGCGGCACAGGCTCTGGTTCTGAGGCGGCCTCCACGCTGCAGTGCCAACAAGCAGGGCTGCGCAGCCCCTCGGGCGTCAGAAGACACACCTGCATGGCAGCGGAAACATCTGAGACGATATGAAGTGCCACGGCAAACTATTCAAGTCCTCGCGAATGTAAGCGCGACCTGTGGAGTTTGAAATTATTGATCCCGAGACTCGCAACTGTAGGCGGAATGACCGAAGGCAGCATTTGACAAAGGATAAGTGCAAAGGCACAGCCCCATAACACATTTGCGCACATCAGATGCAGCGCGTATACATGGCACCCACCTTGAAGTCGGCAACGAAATGCTGCACGCGCTCCGAAGGTGAAGTCATCTGTGCCATGAAACCGTTCGTCAGATCTACGCTAAGCTGATCAATCCAGGCTGTTGCCACAAGCGTCGAGGGATCGTGAACGGCTGACTCAGCGGCACCTTCTGGAATCAAGTCGTCGGCCAGTTCTACTGCCTCAGGGTCACCGGACGCTACCAGCTCCAAGCCGGCACTCGCTGTTGCTGTAACGGTAACGAACTCTTCCAGCGCGGCTGGCCGCGGCTCGCTTAACGTCAGCGCGCAGTCGTTCGTGACAAACAATCGCAGCGACGAGTGCGGAGGTAGTTGTTTGCTGGTGTAAGGAAGCCAGCCTCGACCCAGCTCCTGCACTAATGCATTTCCCGCCCGCCATGCCCACTCCCTCGCGCCCTCTTCCAAACTCAAGCCTTCCAAACTGCTCCCCGCAAGAACTACACCACCAATGTCGTTACCAGCTGGAGGTGGCGCAACAGCTTGCGACAGCCCAGGGTGATTTCCAGGCCTGGCCTTGAACCGCCTCGCCACATTAGAAACGGCTTCCGTGATGGCTGGGCCGGACTCAAGAATGTCGTCAGCAGGCCCTTCTAACGCTGTGCTTCCGGGAGGTCCGGGAGCAAAATGGGCAGCAGGAGGAGTCGCCGTTGTATCTGCACCGTGCAGACAGCCAAAGCGCCCCTCGCAACCCAGGAAACCTGCGACAAGACGACCCGCGCCTGTGTCAGACTGGCGAGGTAACGCACGCTTGATCTCCTACCCGACAACCAAGCGCATGGGTCATTCTTGCTTGAGGTGCATTCGTTCAGTACTGGAATCTGTCGGTTTGGGAAAAACGTGCGAGGAAAACGGTAAGAACCGACGTCGCTTACCTGCAGGTGACTCTGTGCTGATGGGTGTGAGACTTGCATGCTCCAGCAGGGCGAGTGAGTCAGGCTTCAGAATGTTGAAGTTGACCATAGCTTCCACAATGCCTCCAGCACAAGGGTTGCGGGCCTGCATGCGATGAGGAGTTGCATGCACCTCAACACAATGTACGGAGCACACTTGCACCAGAACGCCAAACACATCGTCTGCATAAACGGCTTGCATGGCCACACAGTCTACCTTCCTGCTGATGGCGCCATGACCTAAAGCATAAAATTGCATATGCACCAAGAGGGCCTACACTCCTTCCTTAAACAGGTCCTGTACCAGTCTTACCCCGCCTCCTGCTAGCAAACTATGTAGGAGACGAAATGGCTGGCACATCCATGACACCATCCAATCACCAGCAATATGTGCTGTCCCGCGCCCCTCTCCACCATGCAGCGCGCGTGCTCCCTGAGCTCCTCCCTGGCGTTGGCCACCACACAGCCCCGGACCCCCTCCACCTCCATCAACTCGGCGTCATTGCCACTGTCGCCGCTGGCCTGCAATGCCCAAGTTACTATCACATCGTCACTGTGAGATGTATGTTTGTGCGTGGGTGCGTGGGGATGAGTGCGTTGGCCGACATCTGGCGTAGCTTTTCGCGCTATAGAATGGAGCAATGCAACCTCAAAGGCGCAGCTGATGTAAAGCCGTGAAGCAAGCCAACCTTCCTTGGATATCGCCAACTTGACGCTAACAGGCTCCTATGACAAGTGCATGTGCGATCAAACGCCCATTGCTACCACCTTGCAGTGAGGAAACCCGTTTTCCATAAGGAGTGACCCCTGAGCTCTCTACCTTTTCCAGCAATTGACACCCCTCCTCCCCCGTAGTCCTGAGGTCTTCTTACCAGCACTGTGTCTGTGGCCCAGCCGGCGTGCTTGAGCTGTTTCAACAGGAAGGCGAGAGCGTAGCCCTTGCCAGCGCCTGGAGCGAGAACATCCAGGTCTTTTCCGCCTGCATGCAGTGCACTAATGGCAAGTAACCCGTGCCGCTGGGCGAATAAAAGGCAGACAATGAAACAAACACAACCCTCCGTACTGCTCAATGCTGCATAATAGTGCCATGATGGCTTGCGTTTGAAACGTAAGGTACATACACGATGACATGAGCGCAAGAGTACTGTCTGAATGAAGCACATGTCTGCCCGAAGACCGCTGCAGCAAATCATGACCCGTCAGTCCTTCTTGCAAACGCTGGCATGAGGCGCTTTCTCACCGCTGAAAATGACCTTAGTTTTGAGCCCCCTTCCCTCAAGCTCTTCCCTCAGCCGCTGCACTATGGCCTCCGCCCCTGGGCCCAGGGCCACTGCGTCAGAGGCCGCGGGGATGGGGGCGGTGGAGGTGAGGGTGTAGCTGAGCTTGTGCGGCCGCTGCTCGCTGGAAACCTGCACACAATACCTGACACCGCGTTTGGACAAGACCTGACGCCACGTTTGAAGCGGGGCGAGATCTTGCCATAAATACATTGCCAAACTTGCAGTTGCCCCTTTTGATTTCTTGCTCTGTTCAACGTGTCCCGAAACATCTTCACTTGTGTGGATTTACATGTGTGAACAAGCATGTGGGCTCCCTGATTCAATCTATATACGTATGAACAAGCCTACGGCTGCACGCTGTGGGGTGCCGTTGGAAAGGCCTTTGGATGGACAATCCACAACAGGGGAGCCGCTGATGTACATGTCCTTGACCAGTACCTACCTATCTATTGGTCCTACATACATGACAATTGGAAGCGTCATACCCACTTGCTTGGTGAGCTGCGGGAACGCTGTCTGCAGCAGTTCCTCCACAGCCGCCCGGTCCCAGTCCACCGCCAGCCGCCCCTCCCAGTGGAGGTCGGGAACAAACCGGGCCCAGCAGGGCGTGTCAGCAGCACCTGCTCAGCCAAGACACGTGGCCGTAACTGATGTGATTCCCCTCCATTTTTACGCCACACCACCATCCGTCTCCCAGGTGGTACCAGAATCTTGAAGGAGCTTCTGCTCAGCCACGCTACATGCGTGTACTCTGTTCACACACAACACCACCCAAGAAGCAGAATACTATCATCAGCCGCAGGGAATTTAACAAATAATACCTGAACTCTGACGTAGGCATGTCTGAAGGCAGGGTGGTGCCAGACGTTACAAAGTTATGGCAATCACAGGTTCAAATGCGCAATGTCACTCACTGGTAGGGTTTGCTGACAACGAAGGAGCCAGTAGTTTGGCCACAGGCGAACTGCTGTTGTAGAAAATTTCGCTGCCCACAGAGCAGATCAACACGTCTGCATGCCGCGAGAACTGGTACGTTCAGCATGCCTTGTATAGGCCTGGTGCCGACCATGCGTGCTGCTGTGCGCAAGCAGCACTTGGCTTGGCTTTACCATGCACTGCGCTTGCTCAGATGCCGCGGATGACTACGCTGGTGTTCGTAATCTTTGTTTGACATCTTCGTCAGAATGCTTCAGAATTGCATGCAAGGAACGCTTGGAGAATGAGTGGCAGGGTGGTGCAAGGTAGTGCATGCTGCACCTAGGTGCTCACGGTCCGCTGTTCAATACTGCAAGATAGCAAACAAGCCAGCGACCTGGGGTAAGAAGGGGTGCGGAATCCCACAGCTGCTGAACGAGCGTGGGCGAGCGGCCCGTGGAAAAGACGAGGAGGTTAGAACGATTCTTGCAATGCGTAGTCCATACATGGTTGAACGCGAGAAGGCGTTTGTGTGTGTAGTCTTCGTTCTGGACCTGTGTAAAACGAACGCAGTGTTGCATTGCTGCTGCAGCGCATGGGACGCAGGCAGCGCGGTGACTTAGTGACGCACAGGACGCACGCGACAGGCACGCACCATTGTATGGTCCAGATCTGACACCAGCACCACGTTGTTTGCCATCTGAGCTAGACCCAAGCTGATGCGTGCAAAACCCTATTTGGAGCTCGTTCGACTTGACGACTGTTAACGACGCGTGGGCGCAGGTGTCGTGTTAGACCGTGGCGAATCGCTCTAGCTCTGAATCATCTTCTTCACCGTCTGGCTCTGGGTCTGACTCATTCCCTGCGTTTGTTCATTGCCTGTCGTTTTCATCTCATGCATCATCAAAAAAACTCACACACACGTGTGTTGCGCACGGAGACGTCCCACAGCCTGTTTCCAACTCTCCTTTCTTGGTCGTTCTGGCAATGGAGGTGCATCTGAGGATGGCGTCTTCTGCCCTTCGTCCAGTGGAGGCTCCTCTGTTGCTTCGTTTGACATAGTGGGTCTCTTCTTCTTCCTTGAGGCGCTGTTGGATGACGCAGGTGGTGCCCTTCTTGTCATTCAGGTCAGTGCGTGTGTTTCATTTATGGTGACCTCAATGTCATTTTGTGAACCACCCAAATTTCCTGCACATGTTAATTTATTTGTTGTTAGAGTAGTGGCATAGGGAGACGTGACTTTGCAAGCATGGCCAATGAACCCCTGCCCACCACCCTCAGCTTTCACGCCAAGTACATCAAGCCCAGGTACTGCTCAGAGTCGGCACTTCACTGATATATACTATGTGAGCCCTCCTTAGGACCTGTGCCGCAATGTGCCGCAAATCGCGAGTTTGATTAACCAGCGGCTTCCCGCGGGCGTTGCCGTTACCCAAAAAGTGCAAAAGACGTGCCAAACCGAGCCAAGGAACACGGTGACCCTCTGACTCCATGCGGCACGTGGCCAGCGACAGTCTCGGCTAACAGAGCTCGCAATGACTATGCCTCACAGAACAATGACTATGCCTCAAAACAAATGACATAGTTCAAGAGCATAATGTAAATGCATAGGGTAGGTTCAACAGCAGCATGCACACAGCAGCGAAAGCTCCGTCTTTGCAGCACACAACGATGACCAGAAAGTATGGTTGTACTCACAATGAAGAGGTGTGCAGTGCAATGCAGTGTGCTGAGACACACTCTGTAGATGTACGACGTTGACGTATACCTGCGGCTTTGCTTCCATCTTGGGCTCACATACTAAATAGTTGGATGATGAAATAGTTTGGACGGGAATAAATGGGCCTGCCAGTGGGCATTGCATATAAACGTTCATACTCCAGTCATGATGATGATGTGTCTCACAGAGCTTGGTGATTGGCGTCAAGCCTGGCACAGCTCAGACAACGTAATTCTCATGGGGGGAAAAACCAAGCGCGAACTGGCAACACGTGCCTTCGTTCTGCAATTCACGTACAATTGCAGTTACCGCACACTCTTCAACGCACACTTTGCTGCGAGGCTTGCCCTGGCCTGGTCCATGATTTGAGTGACCAGGGCCAGCCGATCACTCAGTGTGACCGTTTCCATGGCGAGCAGACGCCCCTGGAGCACGTGATAACGCTCCTGCAACAGCATGGGCACGTCAACCAAACAATAAAAATGATCATGTGTTATAAATGGTATTGCAGGCATGTACCCGTCAAGTGGTATCTCGTAGAGCACATATGCTTCGCACATGGAGCACATGGACTCTTTGCTCGACACGCTAGGACTAGCGCGCTTTGCGAGTGTCTTTTCCTGTGCTCTGTTTCTGCCTTGTTCCTTTGTGCCTTTGGGCCTATTCTGCCTTTGATCATGCTGTTCCTCTTCTTTCTTGCTCAATGTAGGTCAGTGCGGTGCACAAACCATCCCGGGTCCTTTGACAGCTTCCTTTCCGTAGGAACTCAATCAAGCACTCGTGCAGTGGCCCCCTGTTCTGCCTGCTGAGACCAAGGGCCTGGCATGCCCTCTCCTCAACTTGTCTGTCGACATGCCCATTTGAGGTCAGAGTGCCACTGACCCCTTCTATCCTCCTTGGTAGGCAGTCCCAAGACCTACACAGATTGGATTACCCTCACCTCCACACTCGACTCGGGTAGCCATTGGAGACTGGCAAAACTTAAACGGCTTGCCCTCTGAAGGTCTAACCCCTCCTCCTCCTCTCCATGCATATCCTGACTCCCTCTCTGCTGCTGCTGCTGCTGCTGCTGTTCTTCATGCCAAACTGCATTGGCTCCCTTCGCCTGGCTGTCAGCTATGACCGGTGCAGCGCGTGCATTTTCCGCCTGGCTGTAAGTGTTGGCAAGAGGCGGCTGCAGTTCTGCATCCGACCCTGCGGGCGCAAACGACCCCTGCATTGACACGGAATCCAGCCCCCTGATACTTAGGACGTTCCGGGTAGCCGCCCCCCCTCCCCACCCCGCAACGCCTTGTGGCTCCGAATCCGACGGAAACAGCACCAGTGTGCGCGCAAGCGCGTCCTGCACCCCGCTGGCATGTCCCGCACTTCCCAAAGCACCCTCCTCTGTTGTCCTGCCGGCTAATTCCGCTCCGCTCCGTGCCGCAGTGGTGCGACCTAAAGTCGAAAGGGGTCCGGTGTCCTCCTGTGGCATGGGGGGCAGGGGTTCCTGGATATTTGGCACGAGGGGGGTCTCGTTGACGTAGCGGAAGGCCTGTTGGATGGCGGCTGTCTCGTCACACCTGCACAGCAATTGAAGTGCTGATTGAAAAGAAGAATTCACATGCGCCAATTCTTTGTAGGCAGAAATTACTGTTCATTATTATTCACAATCTAGGGATTTGTTTTACAAGTAGCGATAGATATTGGGATTGGGAAACTCGATACAACCCTCGACGTTTGAAGCTGCTGCAGGCCACAGTAGGCGGCAGTCGGTTGCCTAACAACGGTGTGTCTGCCTGAGGCTGTGTCTGCCTGTGGAAGACATGAACAGTTTTACATTTCCATGATCGCAAACACGCACAGGCACAGGCCACACCGCTTTCTGCCATCAGGAGTTCATTCAAGCCTGCTCTTTGCGCACCTAAACTTAGACGCCAGCAGTTGCACCCCCCTCATGACGTCATCCAATGCATCCACTGCCCCAGGCAATGCCTCCAGTTCGCGGCGTGTGGGCGGCGGGTCGGGCAGGTTGTACACACTCGCTCGGAGGTAAGGGTCCACCTGGGAGTGCATGAAAAACACAGATTGTGTAGGTTTACACCAGGGATGCCGCCACAGCACGTGCAAACTGTAACTTTGCAATGGCGGCATAGTGTTGACACATACAACCCAGTATTGGATCGCAAGGCACACTGCTTAAAAGGCTGTTCTGGCCTCAGTGCTAGATGCAGTCACTAGCCCTTCAGTCCACTGCACAGCCGGGCTAGACCTAGTCCAGTCGCCTTCCTAGGAGGCCAACTAGCAGCTGCCAGAGTTGCGTAACTTGTGTGCTGGGACTAGCTGGGTTGAAACCCCCGCTGAGGCCCTGAGCTAGCCACCATTGGTCTCAGACCAATTGCCAAGCCCTTCACTCATTTGTTGCGAACACTGGACGTGCCTTGGCATGTGATAACAGCATGTGTCCGTTTCCCATTGTCAACATAGGTATCGACACCCACTCCCCTTGGTGCTTGGAATAAAAAACCCAAGTCCGTTGTCATCGTAGGTATTGACACCTCCCCTGTACTTACCTGGAGTATTGAGCTGATGCCCAGCCTCGCCTCGCCCCTAATCTTGACCAGGGCCCCCTTCATGTACGGGCGCACACTGAGCAGCTGAGGCAACGGACAAGCACAGGCACAGGCTCAACACATCGACATCCCTTTTGTGCAGCGTGTCGCACACTGGCAAATCATTGTGTCAATGCCTGCACAGAGCAAGCCCTCTGCTTGCACCACATTGCATCGCTACTCGTAGAGCCTGTGCGGAATATGGGGTGCGAAAAGTGCTCCAAGGCACGCACCTTGACTAGGCAGGCGCACCTTGACTAGGCAGGCGCACCTTGACTAGGCAGGCGCCGCTGAACACGCAGTTGCTGCCCCCGGTGTGGGACCCCAGGGCAGCGGCCTGCTCGGGACGGCCTGCATTATGATATTATATTACATTAATCACATCAATTACATTTGTTATCACATAATAATTACATAATTACATAATAATAATTACATAGTAACATAATAATTACATAATAATAATTAAATAATAACCTAATAATTGCATAGTATTATGACATGACTCAGCCAACATGATTCAGGGTGTGGGCTGCTGCTCACTAGCACCTAGTCGACAGTCCGCTGCTGCTGGTTTTGCACGATTCGTACGATTGTAGTGCCAGTTAATGACACTGCTTGCTCCCTAGAGACCTTGCGGTAAGCCTTCTTGTACGGGTGCTACTGCAGCCAAGCGATCATCTAGCACAGCTGCAGGCAGCGGGTGTGGCAGCTAAGCTCGTCACACCAAGCCTTTGCTGCGTGCCTGCAGGCTGCTGCCGACACATGCAGATGGACTTTGCAACACCGGTCTGTTGCCACAGTTATCCATAAAGTGCCTGCTGTTTAAAGCCTGCGTCTACTGCCTGCTGTGTGCCTGCGTCTCTGGCCCAACGTCTCCTGCTCACCCATGTTTGGTTCCATCACCGCAATGCACATGAGGGCATGCGGCTGTGACTGGGCCTCCTCAATCAACGCCAGGAAGTGTGGCTCGTACAAGTGAAGCGTCTTGGTCATGCCTGCACGCGCGAGCGCAGTTTGAACATGCACTCAGACTGCTGACATGCACGGACAGGAGCCATCCCAGTCGGCAATTGCCCATTTCCAGGGTCCGGGACCAAGGTCCAGGGTTGGTACACCCATGCACAGTACGGTTAACAACCTACACCCAAGTTATGTGTGTAGAGTTTGGTAGAGTTTGCCAGAGGCTGTGTCGTGAGCAGACTTTCCGTGGCTTGTTCCGTGGCTTGTTCACAGTAGTGGATGGGAAGTCACTTCACAGGCCCCAAAAAAAGATGTTTGCCAGTTCTTACGACCTGAACCAGCTTCTGGGCGGTTTCCCATGGGCGTTGCCGTCACTCAACATAAAAGTGTCCCGAGGGCAGGGATTTTTCCTTGTTCCCAGAGCGTTCCGGTACAGTTTTTGTGTGACTCCCAGTTCTGGGGCAGTTGGTTCCATCACCAGCATCAACCTCCATTTTCACCGTTTGTAAACCCTTCCCCCCCTTAGAAACCGTGTTTAGCTCACCTGGAATGAAGCACCCCTTGGGCTGCACCGGAAAGAGAGGCAACTCCAGGGGGAACTCCACGCCTGAGAAGCAGGAAACGGTCGGCATGCGATGAAGTGCATGCCGGCACTTTTGCCCAGTCTTTGACGCAGACACGCATGGTCTGCAGGGATTTCTGTAAGGTGGAAGCCCAGGTGTTGTTGTTGCCTGTTGCTTATTGTGGAGCGGTCGCACTGGCACGTGGTGTCCTGCCTCTGATGCTGATGGTCTTGTCTAAGTTGGATGTGGTGCTGTTATGACACAACCCCACACCCACATCCACCCACCCACAGACACCCACACACACACACAACATTCAACAGGCATTGCACACTGTGCGAACATTTGCGCCTAACACTCACATCGTCACATTACCCTTTGCTGGTCAGCTCGCATGACCTCATACACCACATCTTGCCACACACTGTCAGTTGTTCACCAGATGCTGAGACGTCTACACGCCCTTGTCGCACACGACATACAGATGTTACCTGAAGTGGCATTTGGACGTGTATGTCCAGTTGTGCGCCTGTCAAGAGCGGGGTGTCTGTGTGGTGTTCGTCTTAGACATGTGTGGCCCTGATGGGTCGCAGCGTGCCGCCGGAAACATTGCGCGCTGCCACTGTAAGATTGCGAGTTGAGCATTGCGACCGATTGTGACTGTAGCGAGTGCAGCATGGCGCGCCGACGGCGCATTCCAAAAGGAAACGACGAGAGGGTTTAGGGTTAGGGCTTAGGCCATGGGTCGCTTTGACCTTCAAATGCTTCCGCCTGTACCGTGCAGCTCATGGCGCCACTGCTGTAATCCTGTGCCTTAAGAGATGTTTGTGTACAACGCTGGCAAATTCAATAAATGAATAATAAATACAAATTCCACTCCTTACCCTATGGCTCCTTACCCTATGGCTGAAACATTGCTTGCTGATTGCACTCAATCTTGAACATACGGACCCTGAATCGTCTGCCATACGCCCCCATCCCCCAGATTATATGCCAAGAGTTCTGACAGGTGACTTGTTGCGGTACAAGGCACAGTGTGGCAATGCATTTGATGTTTGCAGCAAAAGTCTGTTTCCTGCGCGCATGTGCTTCCTGGTTTGCACTCCCTCCATATCTCCGTCAGTGCTACCGCTGAGTTTCGGAATAGTTCAGTGCTTGGAACCAAAGTCAGTTGTTTGTGCTTTCAAGCCATATCTGACACGAGTTGCGAAGAATACCAACAATTGATCAACACAATCGCTGTTGCTGCCCATGCACGCAAAAAAATCTTACAGATCAATACCAGGATGGATCAAAACTTTAATTGGTATTTGTTTCGGTCACGTCTTCCACTGAACAGTGCAGGCCATAGCAACCAGCCCACCGCCCCAGCTGCCAGTGTGCACGACAGGAAGAGAGTGGGCAGCACCAAACGCTCGGTTCGGGTCGCCTTGACCACGCCTGCGCACTGCCCACCCATGGGAACATTCGCCAGTTTCTGCACGTACAAAGCATGATGAACAGGGTTGCACGTTATAAAGGTCTCTGCTCAGGAAAAGGTGCTTAGGAATGTAGAGAGGGTTCTGGCCAACCAAGGATGTGACTTCGCCAGCAGGGCGATCAGTCTTGGCACTCTTGTGCCACACTTGCCATGAGGCCATGCGTCTCAACCTGAGCGTCCTTGCATTATGTATGTGTGGGCATAGGGTATGTATTGCAGTATGTATGTGTGGGCATAGGGTATGTATTGCAGTATGTAAGTGTGGGCAACGCAGGACACGGAGCGGAATGACCCTTGGCTGCCTGTCGTTTGTCAGCTGCACATCATGACTACTACCCAAGCCCTTACCTCTGCCAACCTCATGAACCTGAGGCTCCTGTCCTCGAGCATCCCTAGCTGTGTGGTGGCCACCCCCCAGTTCAGGTGCCAGGCGGACTCCATGATGTAGCGCCAGTAGGCAATCAGGTCGGGCCACAGGGCAAGCAGCTCGGCCAGGGCGGCCTGCGTGGACAAGTAAGCGCACGCAATCAGTGGCCCGATTCAAACCCATGTCAACCACTCGTGTGGACGTGGTGCGACTTGCGGTTGAAGCGTGGGGTTCAAATCCTCCAACCCTAACCCGAAGCATTCAGGGCTTGAACCCTTGAGGTCTAGATCAAACTCATGTCGACGTCAGGTTAAATTTTGGTGGGTGGAGCAACATGAGATAGCTTGGACCGCAGCAACTAGACCTGGTGTGCTTGCCTAGTCTGTGTCACGAATCAGAAAGCTATGCTGATGCAGCCGACCCTACCCTGCCGTCCCCCATCGCTACCTTGTTAGCCTTGATGTGTTTGTGCACCAGCGCTGTGGGCTTGAGTGCCTGCAGCAGCGCTATGCCCTCATTGATGGCATCCACGCTGCTGTCCACCGCGTCCAAGAGGTAGGAGCGGGCTAGGGCATCGCGCTGAAGCTCAGAGTAGGAAGTGCCTGCAATAGTGTGCGTGCAATGCACTTTTAGGCTAAAGCTGCACTGCATTGAATTTATGCAACAAGCACTTGTAATTGGCAAACCACACGGCAGACGGTTGGGATTGACTGTGCTGACATCAGCAGGGTTCCCTTCACACTCTTGGCCCCTACTGAGCAGTCCTCCCCGGACCGCAGACATGCGTCAACAACAGCAACAGCAACGATATCAACAGCAACACTCTGCCACAAACGTAAGATAAGCAAGTGTGAAAAGGGGCCGCTAACACTAAAACGCCGAAGTGAAAGAAGTGTCACATTTCATCGAATCGAGGTCGCTTGTACAATCACTCCATGCCAGTCTATCAGCATGATTACCGAAATAACAGTGAATGATTACTGACTTTACAGCGAACGATGACTGAATCTGCAAAATACCTCGCCCAAGGAAGCCCAAGAAAGCCCGAGGAATCAAACTTGCCACTGCACGGCCTTCGCGCGCCCACCTATAGACGTGAACGAGTGCGGGTGGCTGCCCACGCTCCACAGCCAGTCGTGCTGCACCCGGTGCCTGCCGGGCACGTAGCCCAGGTGCGGCGGCAGCACTCCGGATAGGTGTGTGAGGGTGGCGCTGAGGGCCTCGCGGAGGGGCGACAGGGGGCGGGCCAGCAGCGCACCGCCACACATCATGCCAGTGGGGTGCTCGTCACTGCAGCAGCATACAATAAATCAGACTAGAAACCATCGAATTGTTATTGAATGATGTAATTCTTGACCGTGTAGATGGAACTAGACTAGACATACATGCATCGTATGTAACATGCACACGGAATTTTGGACCTTGTGCATCCTCCACAATCCAAGGTTGTGCATGGCACCGCTGACAGCAGAGCATTTTGTGGAGGCGGTTGCAAATGCCGTTGCCGTGCATCAATCTGTTGTACACACAGCCCTTGCTAGTTCACTCACTCTCTTGCGGCGTTCTGCACCACTAGGATCATGTCTTCAAGCGCCTGTGATGGGCAGCAAGGGCGTACCACAAGCATTTTGAGTCACGAAAGAAACGAACGAAAGCACGCTGTAGCTGCAGTTCTTCCCCCAGCTCCCCCTCCCTTTCCCTTTCTTTCCCCTCCCTTCCCCCTCCTTTCCCCTTCCCTTTCCCTCCCTTTGCCCTTTCTCCCCCTCCCTTCCCCCTCCCTCCTCCTTCCTTCCCTCTCCTTTCCGTTACCTTCGCGTTGTAGTGCTCGTCCAGCAGCACCGCATATTCCCTGTGGAGCTCAAACACGAACACTGGCACCTGGGCACAGGCAGCACATGCCACATGATGCATCACATGACGGCGGGTCTCCATGCAAGTGCAAAAATACAAGGCCCTGGCTTGTCTGCACGACTTTCTATACCATTTGTGTGTTGGCTCAGGCTGGCTGACTGTCTCAGCATGGAGATGGTTTCGCACAAGAACTTGTTGCAGAGGTCCAGAGACCCTTTTCGTTCCGTTTTGAGATCTAATTGTTCCCTCTAACAGCGCTCCGGATAACCATGCGCTTCATGAGAACACGTGACTCTGGCTGGCTGCCTGTCCTGCCACGAGCAAATCCATGTGCATAACAGGACTGCCTATGACGGACAACCTTGACTGATGCGGTTCATGGGCTGTGACCGATCTATCAAACACTCAAAAGGCTCGTCATAAACTCGACGACTGAGCACTGGTACCGCCGATAACAAGCGGTCATCACAACAAAACAGCTTCAGATCAGAACCCCTGTCCCGTCGCCTGCCACCCCTCACCTCGTATTGCTCATGGTTCTTGGATCCCTCCTTGCGCGGAGGTGGTCTGTGCCTCCGGCCCCTGGACGCCATGTGGGCGGCCTCCCACTCCTCTAGCACAGCCTGGGGGTTAGGAAAACAGGACTTTTGTGACTTTTGTGACTGATCAATCAATCAATGTGCGTGCTCTGTCTAGGGCGCTCAGATGGTTGGGCTTGCGGTCAAACAATGATAAGCGGTGTAATGAAAGTACTTTCAGTGTAATCAGTGCAGGTGCACGTGCAGTGGTGGTGCAAGCAAGGTGCATGGCATGTGGGAGAGGATAGAGGAAGAATCGCCAGGCCTGAGTTCAGGGTGTGTAAGATCTGATCGTTATCATTGGGTCTTATGCAAATCTAAAGGCTTTTGGACCCCTTTTTAGTTTCTCATACTGGCGCCTGGACTCAGCACTTGATGCAATTCAAACGTCCTAAACAGGCTGGACTGCTGCGCCCCCAGGCCTGCTCAGCCTCACTCCACTCACGGCCTCGGTGTTTGCAGCGCAAACCTTCGGCCTCGGTGTTTAGAAACCCATAAATCCCTTGGGCACCCTATTATCTACATCATTTATTACTTGTTAGTATTAATTTACTTATTTATTATTATTCCGATATTTCAGAACACGGGTGATACCGGTAAAGGGACATGCCGGGCGGTAGAGGGACATGTTGGGCGGTGCGGCTACTATTATTAGCATTACTATCACGATTACAAAACGTGCGTCCATACCTGTCTGTAGTTAGACATGCCTGGCGGTGCCGCGAGCGGGCTGCGTGAGTTGGCGAAGCGCTGCCTCAACACGTGCGCCAGCACACGCGAGTCGACCCACACCCGCTCCGTCTCTGCGGGAAGGCATGGGGCCAAGCAACTTACCAGGCGCATCTGCTCATACATGTCTGTTTAGGAAGCTATTGAAGGACATGGGGTGTAGGGATCATGTGAAGCCATTGGGCACGTTCAAGGTTGAAGCGGAGAGCCTGAGTATCGGTACGGTATGCAAACTGGGCAGGCCCCAGCGTCCAAAGCCAAGGAACTCATAGGATGCCAATGTGGCTGCCTACATAAGCTAGACCTGTAAATGGGATGAAGAGTATGAGCATCCTACTGCGGGAATCCTACTGCGGGAACAGACGTGTTTTGTTGTTCTGTCGACCCTCGCTGATCGCAACCCACTGTCACCGACTCCTCATCCCTCCTCAAACGGTCCTTCCTGTCGTTTCTTTACCCCCCTTTCTCCCCTCTTAACATTTGGATCGTTTGACCTGAATGGTCAACTGGATTGTACAAAGGTACCTGTCGATTTCTGCATCTGCCTGGGTGGGGAGGAGCCTTGCATCACAAGACATGTAAGCCATACTCAACCCCCATTCCCCCCTCTGACTTACCCTGTGACATGTCAGTCTCACTGGGTATTTCCTGTTGGCTGGCCCGCTGGGCCGCGGCAAAGGCTGTGGACAGCACAAGGTCATCCTGGAACAACAAACACAAGGAAAACAACATCCCGGTTTACAGGTGCTTTGGAACCCCTGAACATTCCAGGCCTCCATGTACGTGGCAAGCTCAACACTTGGCGGTCTGACTCGGGGATACGCTTCACTCTTTCTTTCTTTCTTTCTTTCTTTCTTGCTTGCTTTCTTTCTTGCTTTCTTTCTTTCTTGCTTTGTCTTTCACTGTTCAAGCCAAGGTGCCTTGTGCAACCATGTGCACGTTTCCGCAGTATGTCCCCACATACTCCAGTTTATTTCGTCATTGTCCACCTGCATCAGGATGTGGTACATGCGTCAGGGATAACATCATGCAACATGGGTCATACCACCTGTTTAGAGCAGGAGAGCCATAACAAGCCACGGAATGTGACGTACCTGCAGAACCAATTCGTGCCTCCTGAACTCGAACGTCTGCCCCGGCAGCGCCAGCCTGAACACCTCCTGCTGGTAGGCGGCCAGGTCGAAGACAGGCGGGTTGGTGGCCCGGTCGGCGGCCAGGCTCACGGACTCACGCACTAGGTACATGTCAAACACAACCTGGGTGCACGGCGTGGGACACAGTATGAGCATCAACTCCTCATACTTGCGCATGATGATGATGATGATGATGATTTGCGCGATCTCCTTGAGGATGTTTCCTTGTCTTCTTTCGTGGGCCAGGTGTTACTTCTTCTGAGGTGCACAAGGCACTGCGTGCCATGTGTCAATTGTGGTGTGCATGTTGCCAAGTACGTCAACCGAGCCATTAACTACTCTGTACGTACGCTTGCACGATGTCTGTTTTTGACGCTGTACCCTTGTCTTCTTTCGTGGGCCAGATATTACACACATACTTTCTCGGACAGATTGTGACAAACAGATGATGTCGTTTTTGGCTTGTTCTGCCAGCCCAACCACGGTGCAGATTCGCAGCAATACAGCCTTACCAGTTGCAAATCCAGAGCAATGCAAAGCAGTACAGAGTGCATAGGAGCAGTACAGTAGGCATCTATGGTCACTCACATGCTTGGCGAACGGTGTAGCGGTGTCATGCAGATACCCCTCCGCATGGGTCCATGTGGCGGTTGGGGGCGCAACCACATGGCGCAAGGCACGTGACAGCACACTGTTCAGCTCGCCAAGAAACAGGTCACGTGAGCGCTGGGCCACGTCAGCAATCTGCAGGCAGAGAGAAATGCTCAGAAACGGTTCAAGTGGAGGGACATGCTTGTGCAATGGTGCGGTGCAAGTGTGGGACAGGGGTCACAAGCTCAACGTGCTGCCTTGATGCTATGGAGCAGTGTCTCATGCCCTATGTCAATGTGTGTACAACAAGCTCAACAAGGTGATGCTCTTCCAGTTGCCGCCAACTACCCATGCGAGCAATAGCCCACCTCGGTCACTGTCCTTTGACCAGTCACGTGATGTGGTGGTATCCTTCCACTTTTGAGACACACTAAAAGAGTGTTATTGGAGATATTGTTCCATCATATACAGCTAGGTGATGTGATACACAGTACACTTAGACCAGCCTTACCTCGTCGCTCTCCTCCTCCAGGTTTCCATCGGGCCCGAACACGTCCCAGCGCACGTCCCGCCACACATCAACCGTCGTGGCCTGGGCAAAGCAGCGGACAACAGGTGCATTGTGGATATGTATGCAGTGTGGGCAATCGTTGCTGTGCACATTGGCAACAGCTTTCTACCTCAAAAGGCCGCAACTCTAAGCATGGTCTTGCGCAGACCCAGCCAGACTAGCGCGGCCAGGGCACCAACCTCTGCCTGGCCCTGGAAGTTCATGCCCATGCCACACCTTCGCACCCATAAACATAAGCATGTATATGTGCTTACAACAGGGAAGCTGTCAAATGGATGTGTACCACCCTGACCTATCCCGAGCAAGAAAGGAGAACGGCACAGGTGCGTCGCCTTGTACTGCCAGTTGTACTGCCATTTGCACTCTTCATCCGTACCACGAACCGCGCATGACCCTGACAGTAGCCTTCTCACACCCGTGCTCCTGCCCACTCAGCCAGCGCTGCCTATACCTGAACTATGCCCTTACTCGTCTTTCAATCACCCACCGGCAGGGTTGTTTTCCCCCGGCTTTAGGGGGTGGCATGCAACCTTGGATGCAACCTTTTTGGGAGGTGCATGCACCGAACCACACATGCCTGTACTACCACCCTCCTACCTGTGCCCCTGCCAGCTTAGCCAGCGCAGTCCTGGCCTTGGCCGCCGTCTCCTTCATTTGCATGCACACTTTGGAGGGCGTGTGCGAGTATCCGGCGCAGTGACGGCTGGCGAACTGTTCAGTCATCTCGAGCTCCGCCTGAAGGCAAGAAGAAGCAGGCATGGGAGTGGAACGACAATGAAGAGGAGGCAGGAAGAGGGACGGAGATTGTTGAGGAACTGATATGCAGCCTGCTCTGTGTGTTTCGCCACCTCGTTCAATACGTACATCCTTTTAGTTCCAGATTCGGTTCGCTGTTCCGACGTTTATAGGCCACCCCAGCTTCTTTGTTCACAGACGCCTGCACTCGGTGTTCTAGATACATTCTAGATACTAGGCGGGCTCGGGCTGTAATGGTGATGTGACAACAATAGCTCGTCGGTTTTGTACTGACCGATCAAGCTTGAGGGCGTAGCCCTCAGGCACAGCAAAGCCCGTTAGATTTGCCCAGAATTACACTGACATGAGATATCAGTATCAAAGGATGATTATAACTAGTGTGTACCTTTACTGGGCGGGCAACTAGCTGTTGCAGCAATACACAGCTTGTCCGCCGCAACGCACCGCCCAGTTTTCATGTTTGGGGCACTCACATAAAATTAGCAGCCTGTCTGCTAAGCAGACGTGTGGTCGGACATAGGGTATCAGTGTCAGTGATTACCAGCCAACGCTGTTTTGGTTCAGTGTTTCGTTTGCCGGTAATGAGATAGTATTATTCGTCACCGTAGGGGAGTCTGTGAGTCAATTGTTTCAGCACCAAAGTGTTGATATGTGGAGTTTACCTTGAGCAATGTCTCCTGGTATGCCGTCCTCCACTTGGCCGCCGCCGTGTCCCGCTCGTCCTTGGCTTGCTCCTCGCTCTGGGGCGGCTCGTCCGGCGAACGCGCGTTGCGGGTGGAGGCCAACTGCGGGTAGTTTGATGATGATAAAAAAATACGGGCTATTTGAGCAACGCATACAATGGAAGACACACGCACGTCGTCCGGTGACGCCAGCTGCTGCCTTGAAGCCAACCTTGCACAATTAATCCACACAAGCAGCCTCCTCTGAATGATTGCAGTCTCGTCTGCGGCCTCTGCTGTTTAGGAATGATAATATCGTCCAGTAGAGGCAAGGGAAGCAGGGGAGGCAGGGCAGGCAGACGGGCCTTTGGCGGCTCAGATGAAGGAAACCGAGTTCAGACGAAACAATTGGATAAAACCAACGGATAACAACGGATAACCAACGGATAACAATTGGCCAGTCGCAGAGTCTGGGGAACGCGTCTTGCGGGTGGAAGGCAAATGCGGGCCAGGCAGGGCTGGCGTAGGGGTGGCCATTCTTGCCTGTCTCCTGCATCCCGACCTGTGTCCTGAATGCTAGGCAGTTTGGCAGGCAGCCCACGCCATAAGCAGCGTCTGGCTAGAATTGGTGACCAGGTCAGGGGATGCATGTCAGGGAATGCATGGCATGACAATGGAACGGATGGCCAGCCATGGAGAGTACACTGCAGACTATTGAGAGCCGTCAAGACTGATCAGAGTACCCAGGCCGCGCGTACACGTACAGTACAGTGCATACCACCACTGGGCAAGCCAGTACAGCTTTCAACTTTTTCATTGAAAAAAAGTTATTTCACAATCCCTGATTGTAAACTGACAAAAGCATGTGCATGCCCTGCATGTCACTGACCATTGCTGAGAAGGCCATGTAGGCGCTGTTAGCCCTCGTTGACCTGTGCACCTTGGTCTGCTGCGCCAGGTCAGCCATCACCACCTTCTCTTGAAGGTCGGCGTCGTCAACCAAATGGCCTGGAAGCAGCAGGAATGAGGGGTATTATTACAGTGGTATCATTCATGGTACACAGGAGTGAGGGGTATCATTACACTGTCCGGTCGGGTTGCAGCTCTTTGGAAAGCGGACAGCGTGCGTCTTGGGTTCAAATGCAAGTGACATGCCACAATGGCAGTTGATAGGGATGTCCAATGGATGAGGGCAGTGTCATGTGGCCTATACTGATGGCTGGCGAGGTCATGAGCATGATGGGGAGCAGGATGCACAGTCATTGGTTTTGATGCAATCATCATTATTGACATCATTACATGGCTTTTCATGGTTCAACCCACGGTACTGCAGCTAGACACAATATCTTTCCAAAAATTACGCGCCTGACAACCAACAAGCCAAGAAAGCTCACTGGTAGCAGGGTGCAAAGTACGAATGTCATCACTAGCAACACGGTTCTAAGTTGAAAGTGGGGCACCCCTGCTTCTCCTCGCTACAGCCAGCTGGCCCTCTGGGGCTGGAACAGTTGTGAAAAGCAACTGTACATGAATGATAGTCAACTATCAGCATGCCACAATAGAAAACTGTAGAGACAGCGTTAATTGTGACCAAATGACTTGATAATGTGCGGAAGCGGAGTGAGCCGAGCCTGCTGTACAGCTGCGTACACGTAACCAAACGCTGGCACGCATCTCAGCACACAGACATGCACGTGCACAATCACGGCTTCTGTTCTCCTTGACTCACGTGTTCTGAGTGTTTGCAGCGCAGCAAAGTGGTCCGTGACGCTAGGCAGCGAGTGCTTGTGCACCACCCCCTCACCGCCGAGAGCAGGGCCCCAGTCGAACCCGCCCGCCGTGAGGTCCACCAACGCCCACCGCTGGTGGCCCACCCAGTTGCCAACCTGGAACGCACGAGCACACAGCAATCTACTACATTCAACACACAAGCCGGGACACCTGGAAGGCAGAGGTTCCCCAGTCAACACACAAGACGGGACACCTGGAAGGCAGAGATTCCACAGTCAACACAGCAGTTAGGATAGCACAGACGACGTGTGCGTCAATAAGCCTGAGATAATGAACACGTGAAACACTCAAACAGGATTCTGAAGGCAGACGCACAGTTCAACTATTCGTGCACTGTAGGCCAGTGACCGAGCAGCATGTTGACGACTGCCATCAATACAGAGCACACAAACACAGTGCCAAGTAGACCATAAGGCAGGACAAGACGTGACACAGGATGTAGGACAGGAGACAAGCCAACACCACCCCAAGCAGCCTAAAACAATGAAAAGCATGAATTGAGCACTGGAACAACACGCCCATCGCTGGTGACCAATCCAGTTGCCAACCAGAAGCATATGACACAGCTACAAAGACACCAACACAGTGAAAACACTACTACACAGAAGACAGGATCAACCAGTTACAAGTCAGGAGCAGGACATTGGAACAACAGTAGCCCAGTCGACCCAAGACACGGAGAACAACAATCCACAGGCAACACAGAAGCACATAGATCACAACGTAAGGATACAGGTCAAAATAGGATACAGGGTACAGTAAACAGGTAACAAACAGGTAGCCTGAAGTACTGAAGCTGAAAGCGAACACTTGATCTTTGAAAGCCATGGCGCAGCCCAAACTAGTCATGCACTCAAGGCCAACGAGAAGCGAAGCAGATGCACACGTTGCTTTTCAATAACCGCTAAAGAAAGTGCGGTAGGCAGCTTGCTTTTGCTTACCAGACAGTCCTCGGCTGGATGCATGGCGCGAAACTTGCTGTACACGCCTACATCAAGAAGCAAGAGCAGCAGTGCTATTCAATTTATTGGCGGATGCCTTTGCTTCTGCTTTTGCTGCACGTAATGTTTTCGCCATTGCATCTGCTGCTGCTGCTGCTGGTTCACCCCATGCAAGAGCTTCCGTCAGGGCCTATTTGTTTGCTGTTTGCTCCATCGCATAGCGTGGAAAAGCACTCAGAAAAGACACAGGTACGCTGCCACCGAGCATGCCAGTGACGGCACCCACTGTAGAATGGGTCATGGAAAATGAGCTCGTCATGCAGGATCTGGCTCATGGGGGAGGTGTGGCGCTTCATGAGTGTCACTGCATGCGCCATGGCGGCCACACCCAGACCCGTGCCCGCGGCCTGCAGGGGGTGACGCATCAAAGCACATCACCAACTCGAGCAGTCACAGCTACACCAGTTCTTGAGCTTTGGACCAATACCAACGTAACCGTCCGGGGTCATCACTACTGAGGCCTCAAACCAGTTTCTGGGCATTGACCCTCACTAGGTCATCATCAATGTCAAATTCTTGGGGCAGGAATGCATGATAGTGCACGAATTCAGAAGAAGTGCTGCCCTTGCTAAACATTATCATCATCATTGTCATCATCATGATGACACGGCGTCTGCTAGAAACATCAAAACGATAGCAGGGTAGCACTATCATCTCGCCCTATCCTACCCCACCCTACCCTATATCGTACTTCTTGCGTTACTCCTGCATTTGCATGAGATACTTTCCCAAACCCTCCACTGTTGATCGCCCAACCAGTGCTTTCAGCAGAAAATCCCCTCTATCGTACCTTCAGCATGGCCTTGCGATACTCCTCCACTTGTGTAAGGTACTTTCCCATGCTTTCGACCCATTGCTCGCCCGTCCATGATGCATCAATGGTGCCGAACTTGGTCTGCTGGTTGCGGCTTAGGTGCGCGCCTAACCAATGGCTGGGCGGGTGGGCAGGGCCTGGCACAACTGGTTCCTGGACCATGTAGGAAGTTTGCTGCAAGGGCGTGCACATGAACATCCTTGTGAGCAAGGGTTGACCGGAATACCCTTGCCAACAAGGGCCGGATTGTGATGCTTTGTGCACCACGATAAAAGACGGGCACTCGCACTCGCAGATGCAATCGTAGACGCACTCTAAGTCTCACTCGCAGAGAGACGCAGAGGCATGCAGGGGCACGCAGACGCGGACGCA
>QAXH01006281.1:0-19070 GCA_004335635.1 Chloromonas sp. AAM2
CCGTGAAGTGCTGGTGATGTGGGTGGCATATTGCATGACTCACGCTTCAGCCTGTGCCGCACACCCTGTGGCTCAGCAATACTGTGTCAGCCTGCAGTGGTACGACCTGAGGCACCTGGTGCTGTCAGACCGGGAAGCGGTAGATGCAGCTCTCAGCGTCAGCGCCTATCTGCACGCGCACACCAAGCCCGGAAAGGAAGTGTTCTCCTTGAGGGATGGTGGGCCACGGGCCACAATGGCTATGGCCCTGGAGTTTGCGCGAAAGAATGGTCTGTTGCTGGAGCGCGAAAGAATGGTCAGCAACGAGGCATTGCCAGATGCAATGATAGGTGTGGCTGGCCAGATATGATGACCAATCCTGCAGGAAATCATAACCAGACAGTCAATTTTTGCTCAGTACAGACGCATGCAAGCACCTCATGTCGTAGTTCGTATCAAATTAATCTGCCTTTGGCGGTGCCGAAGCGTGCATCAGTTGCACATGCAGTGTGAGCAATTGCTTCAGCAGGCTTTCTGCGCCAGTATGTGACATCGAGCGAAGCAGTCATGCTTTCTGGGTGCATGCGCATTGATTACTCGCTGCGCAGGAAAACAAATGTTTGCCAAAAGAAAATTCCTGTTGTGCGACTCCCAATTCTAATGCGCGTATTTTGAAATGGCAAAATGAGAGGGTGTGTATGGTCACATACAAAAAACAGACAAATCGGAACCACACACCGCATGCGGTCACGGGTTCGAGTCCTTTGGCTGCGCGATGTTAAATGGTGGTCTGATTCAACATAGGGTCGGGCTGAAACTCGGCTGTCGGATGCGCCTTGTTCCGCTCTTTCCGATGCCCTCTCGCAAAAGTTTGCGGATCGACGCCGGGAGTCGCTGGCGCCGGTTTTAGTGAGGGTGGTCAAAAACCGTTTGAACTGGGTTCAAAGTTGCTCATTTGGTCGCCGATTCTGCTCATGGAAGTTGCTTCTGTTTTCTGCCGTGTACGCGAAGGGCTCTGAAGAAACCCCTGGTCAAACTGTCCACTCCGACATCATTGAAACGGATAAACGTGACTGTTCACGTGACTGCGAATATCTCCTCTTCATTCAACCCAAATCACGCGTTTGAAAGGGCTAACAGCATCTACCGACAACCAGTCGCGCAAATATCCAAAAACATTTCTGCGAAACGATGTCTATGGGGCGTTTCTCACTACTTGGTTGGACCTGAACTCTCTACAAATGCACCCTGGGCAGTCAGCCTTGCTCAGCATCATGTCTGCACAGTGGAGTCTGCTATCCGTGACATACATAGTTGCCGTGCTCGCCTGGTGGGCTACTCGGTCTTGAAGTGGGCCCGCACCGCCTTGTATGCGTGGGCGATGCAGGCGGCTGCCTTGTTCATTCTGGCCCTGAACTGGGTCTGTAGCTGTGACAGCGGGCTGTCAGCCTGCCCACTGGGGAAGCGTTCCATTGTGCGATCGGAAGGATTCTTGTCTCTTGTCTCGAGAAGGCCTCTCGCTCTGAAGGTTCTTAACCTCAGACCAAACGGAAGTTGCCAACGCCTGCACTTTGCTTCCGACGCCTGGCTGCTGCCTATTGATGGGGCAATTCAGAACTGTGGTCAGTGATTGGTTGAATCAATGCTTAGACGCATGTGCTGCCTCTAGAACGCGGATGTTCGGAGGCTGATTCTCATACTTGTGCCCTTCTATTCGTTCTTGAGTGCCGGAGCCGGACTGGCAGGCATACGTTGTGCGCAAAAAGTGCCTCTACAAGCAAACCAAGGGTTTTCAGGTGTGTCAACCAAAGTACCACACAAGTGGTACCAGACATGGCAAGGTCTTCACCAGAGTCGCATGCTGACACCTGCAGGACCATTTTGACCACTTGCGGTGCATGGTGTCTGACGGATAATGCCACATTCTTGACCTTACTTCTTATTACCAGGCATTCACATGGAGGCCGCATTTCCACACTATTGCGACCCGCAACTTACCGTTGCCCACTCCTGGAAGCGTAGACCGCCGGGCAAAGAGGAAGAAGCAGCGAAGGGACAGGGACATAAATACCACCAAAGTGACAGGTCATAGGGGAGCGTTATAGTGGTCACTCTGTTGGGCCCGCATCGATTTGACAGGCGTTGACAGGTGACAAGCGTTACTCTCGCTCTGACAAGCCCACATTACGCCCTGTGAATGCACACGGTGCCATGGTCCACCGGTAGCTTGACGGTCCCAAGCGGGAATTCAGCGCTGAACAACCAGCCGATAAGCATTGATTTCCTTCTCATATTTTTCCGATGACTTTCCGTTGGCGGTTTCGATTCACACGCGCGATGTTAGATCTCCTCTCACACTGCATGGCTGCGCGTGATTCTTGAAGCAGAATTGTAGAGAAATCCACTGTCTACACTGAGGTCTTTCAATCGCCGAGAATGGTTGCGCCGGTGAGCCACTAGGTCAAAAAGACTAGGGTTGTGTCAAACGGTCGGAACTTGGCAGGCACTGGTAAGCTAACACGGTGCCTTCGGATTTATTGCAATGGAGAAAAGCTTTCCATGCCCTCACGTGAGTTTTGTTGGCTGAGTGATAACGGTCTTTGGGTCGCTGCTATTGATCCACGCATGCATGATACTGGCTGTGAGGGTTGGCAATCTTGCAAATGCCCGCCAATGGAGTAAATGTGATCGCACTTGATGGTAGTTGATCGCAGCAGCAGCTCAGAGTGTGCGCTCCCTCCAGGCCTTCAGTTTTGTGTAAACTGTTTTTGTAAAATGTTTTTTGTAAACTCCTGACTCGTCTTCTTCGTGTTCTGCACACAATTAATACCAAATGCTGTCATAAAAACTGGTCAACAGCAGGCAAGCTTGAAGGTGTTGAAACAAGCTCTGTGTCGAACTAAGGCACTGTGCGCCCAGCCACACAGCCAAGGAACAGGATGGCACCCGCCCATTTGTTGGACACAAACGTTGCTGCACACTGGGGCCCGTTGTCCAGGTCAACACTTAGTAACTGCCACGCCAGGTGTGCGCCCATGCCGGCAACGCCTGCAGGGTAAGATAGATTTGCAATGCTGTGAGGCTTGCCAGCCGACAGTCTGCAGTACACCCTGTAGCTACAGGGCAGTTTTAGTTGTCTGTCTGCACCTGACTGCAGTAAGTAGTACAATGTGTAACAGATGAATGACAGGAAACAGCGGAGGCTACATGGCCTGCGCACTTAGGTACGTACAGTATCAGTCTAGAGACTGATCAGCTCCTTATGGTATCGTACCTGCATAGTAGAGTGGCCCTACATCCGCCGCCGCACCGGCTGCCACCAGTGACGACACCTGCAGTGCTGCGAACCCAGCGAGCACTGGCTTGGTGCGTGCGCCGAACAACAGGGCGGTGGAGCGCACCCCGGCCGCCACGTCGTCACTCTTGTCCTGCAAACAGATGCAGACAGAATGCAGCTAACAGGAACACACTTTGAGGGATCGGCAGGTTCACAAAACAGCAAGGGTGAAGGTGCAGGCAAGAAGGTGGTGGCAAGAGGATATGCTTGCTTGTAATCCGTCACAGACACGTTGAGGAGACATACATGCATACATGCATACATGCATACGAGTACCAGTTGAGGTGCAGGTGGAGGCATGACATGGATGCTTGCCGGAATTGCACGTCTGAAAACCATGCACGAAGTCCATGTCAGCACAATCAGCATTGCAATTAGTTGAGTCCCATATCCAGCCTATGTTTGATTCGAGCAGCCGGCAGCCACCACCAACCGCAGCCCTCGCAGTTGTAACACTTGCCCCATCCGTTTTAATCGCAACACCCCTGTACCCGCGTGGTAAGTGTGATGCACACGGACCTGGTGCGCGTATATGGTGTCGTACACGAGGCTCCAGCATACCCCGGACGCGTACAGCGGCAGCACCACGGCCCACTCGCAGGAGCCGCGTACCGCAGCCCACCCCAGCAGCGCCCCCCAGTTGATGGTCAGGCCGAGGAACGCCTGGGGCTGCACAGGACCAGGGAGCAAAGCAAAATAAGACCTTCCTGACGGCTCATGCTTGCTATTGCTTGTTACTAAAGAGTAGATTGTGCTACAGCAGTGCAGAGGCCTGTTGACAGCTGGCAGCTGACATAGTGGACCAAAAGTCTAGGTCCACACAGCCATGGAGGAGTGCTGTGTCAGCTGGCAGGCATGTTTGAGACCCTAGAAGAATGCCCAAGGCTGTGTGGTCAGTGCGGCTGCGAGGAGGGTCACATCGCTTACCCAGAAAGTGATTCGCTTCATGAGCGGGTAGGTGCCCACAAGCAGTAGGGACGAAGCGCCTAGCAACTGACTGCAGGCCAGACGGAAAAAGCAGGAACAGAACCAGAAGAAGGGGCAGTTCAGGAGTTCTTTTAACGGTATGCAACAGAGGCCTCAGTTCGATTTCACATGCAACCACTGAATGTGGATAGGAGCCTGCAGTGAGAAGATAAGACGGCACGAGGCAAACCAGTAAGCACGCGTGAGCCCTGGCAACTACGAGGCAGGTGGTGCACCTGTGTATGGCGTGCGACAGGCAAAAAACACGTGCAAGCCGTATGCTTTCAAGCCCTGTGGCGGCCAGGGAACCAGTTGATAGCCCAAGACATGTCCTGCACGCAGCGCACCTGTATGTGTTGAGTTGCAAGAGGATGCATAGCCCAAGGGACAGCTGCCCGGCCAGCAGTGCTGCAGGCAGGCCAGATAAGAGCAACAGCAGAAACTCTGGAAACACTCAAGGTGTAGATTCGTGATGAGCACCAGGCCATGAACATAAATTCTCAACAGGGACGGTGGCTGAACACAATGATATGATCATGATTGTCCACGGTAGGTGGTGGGGTGCAAAGGGTTAGTTGGCACAACATGATTTGCCCCTCCGCTACAATGTTGAGCGCTCACGCACCAACTGCCTGCCAAGGCTGCACTGCGCCTGACGCCAGCGGTCTTGTGCGCGTGCGCTGCACCTGTGGGTCTAAATCCCGATCCCACAGGTCATTGACGGTGCAGCCCGCACCACGCAACAACTGCAGGACAGCAGGTGATTACAGTCATCAGAAGTTCGGCGTAAGCCATACAAGCCAGAGGAAGGCAGCAGTGCTACAAGCCAAGGAATCTTCACACTGGCGGGTGTGCATCCAATGTTGCAAGGCTTGCATTGGCACACACTGGCAAAAAGCTTGCACCTGATGGCTACGGCCTTGAGCTTGCTCAGCCTAAGTAGAAGTGTTTTCTATGTTCAAACTTTTATGCCCTTGGTCTCAGTGTTTGCAGCACACTTATCATTGTATTTCTGGGTCACATGCCACTCACCACCGCACCAAGAGAGAAGAGTGACATGGTCCACACATCAGGAAGCTGACCGGCAGGTGCGGCTAGAGCAATGGACCTGCACATGAAGATTCCAAGGGCATCATGAGCGTTTACTAAATCGGTTGCACTTCCAAGCATCAGAAACACATTTCTAGCAACATGTTACGCTAACCACAAATGAGCAATATCATGCAAGTTGATAAAAGCTGGCAGGCACTGGCCATAGAAACACTCTGGTGTGTCCGTGATATTGCACAGCCTATTGGCTCTTGCAACTGGCATGCAACCAATCCTGGTAACCGCACATACGTATGCATGGCATACCACTGCAACACATTAGCGACACAGTGGGGTTGTATTGCGCCCCTCTGCTCATGAGAAGCGTACCAGAGGCTTGGCAATAGCAGCAGCCACGTGCCAATTGGCTTGTCCAGTCGCATCAGCTGTGTGTATGGCAGCCAACTGGGCGGCAGCATGGCCAGCAGAGAAGGGCTTGCAGGCTGCATGGCCCCATCACCGGTGCTGCTTGAGGCCAAATGTCTGTGGCCCCAAGAGAGGCCGAGTGGCTGACATGTAGCTGACCAAACCGCTTGCTTTGTTTGTGGCGGAAGCAGAAGCTGGTGGGAGATGGCATTTCGTGCAGGCAGCTGGTGTGAAGGGATTGTGATAGCTGCTGGCGTTGGAAGCAGAAACAATGATGCCTGGTTGCTTGCAAACTGGGTGGGACTTTCCTGACAGAAAGCTGGTCCAATGTGCGGTGATTCCCTGGCAACCATGGGAGAAGAGTGATAATGCCATGTTGTATCTGCCAAGCTGGGCACCTGTTCACGTGACGTTCGGGTGGCTGGCATTGGCTGCTTGAGAGATGATAGCGCCAACTCATGCTGTGATGGTGATGATGATGATGATGATGATGATGAGTTTGCATAGGACCGCCTTGGAATAAGGCTAGGCATGATTGCCCATTTGTTTTGCCGGCTGTCATGCCAGTTGGTAGTGTCAAGTGCACCAGTAAGAGAGATGCCATGTGATGACGGATGCAGACCTTGCTGCGTCAAATGCCGTCGGTTCAGCTGCTCAGCGAGTGCTGTGTATGAGGCCTGCTGGCTAAGTTGCTGGTGATGCTCCTGTTGCTGATGCTCCTGACGATTTGGGGCCTTGCAGCCAGCCGCCAGCTGCTGCCATAAATGGGCCTGAGCCTCAGATGCTGGCTGTTGTACTGGATGGCCACACAGCCATGCCAGCCATGCAGTTGGTGGCAGAGGATTGCACGCGCTTTGGGCCTTCCATGCAGGTCTGATCCAAAAGCCAGAGGCTGAAGCAGATGTCAAGCCTTCCTTCCAGCATTGAGAGGAGAATTGTGCCAGAGTTAAGCCCCTCATGGTTGGGCATTACCCAAGGTCAACAAGCCTGAAGGCAGGGGTCCATGTCATGGCATACCAGGTCTGGGGATTAGGTGGCCTGTGGGGATCAGGTCACAGAGCAAAACGCAGGCCAGTGGGGAAGCGACGTGACTGCTGGAAACGGTCTGCAAATCTGCACGTGCATGATACACGCAGTGTCTACTCCGCAGACTTTTTTTAAGTATGGCATCACATTCATTTATTGCATCAAGCGTTGCATGCCGGACACATCGCATTACCGGCCGGACACATGCCGTAACATGCCGTGACATGGCAATGCCGCGGCGTGAGCCGGATAACATGATACCATGAGTTAGCAGCTCGCTTCCTCAGGCGGGCCACTATGAGACACCAGCAGCTTGCCCTCTTGTTAGCAATCGCGCTTCTTTGTGCAAACGCTGTGCAAGCTAGTTGGTGGCCAAACTGGCGAGAACTCCTGACCCAGCATGCTATAACGCCACCACCTCAGCTGAAGCTGCTTTGTGATGACGCGGTTAAGTTATTGAAACCCTCTTTTCTGAAATGGCGCTTTGATGCTGCTCTAAAGCCATCACCTGGAGTCAGTGTGCATGGCTTCTTCGTTTCTGGAAGCCAAAACAAGGCGACAAACAAGGTGCGACCATCTACATGGTCCTCCATGCACTGTGAACCCGGCCAAGAGGCGATTTCTCACATCGCCAGCACATCGCATGCAGAGAGCGACTTTCCCCGGCAGCAGTGATTGAGATGTCGGCCAGCCAGTCGAAGATTGAAGGTTGAATTGTGACTGTAGCCCTTGTCCGGGTGCGTGCGCCATGACCATGCGCGCACGACCCCTTCACATGGTGCACTAATGCAGCACAGTGGTGATAGCATTAGTGCTGCAGAGTAGTCAGTTGACGTGCACCATGGCTGTTGGCTGCCTTGACCATGCAGGCAATCTTCGGACAATCTTATCAGAACATTATCAGAACAGCCAGACTTGCAGTTCCCAGGTGAGTGGGTTTGCTTCAGTGCTAGACGTATAACACGGGACTGTTGGCAGCTTCTGCCAGGTAACTCACTTGTCATTGGCTTCTCCCCCATGTGCAGCCATCTTCAGCTTTGTGGAGTGCTCAACTTGACTGGTGCTCTGCCTCCCGCCGGGCAGTTTGTGAAGGATGAGGATTCAGGTGCGTTGGAGGACACAGGGCACACGAGGCTTGGCTAAGATGAGCCAGCCATTTTTGCAACACTAGGCCTATGGCTTTGCTTCAACACTTGACCATCAGCGCATGACGGTTGTCCCACCGATACTCTTCACACATTGTCATAACTCTACCCATACCCTCCACTGCACCGATACCCTCCGCTGCAAGGCATGTGCCTCAGAGTTGCTGTATCGGGATTTGTTACACACCCAGCTAGCGAGCTCCACACACCCAGCGTTTGATACACACTTAGAGCTACGGAGACACGATGCAATGCTTTCACTTCCATGCCCTGCCTGGCAGGTCACCTGTCCTACCAGGTGCCGGGCTGCAGGCTCAGGCGGCTCACTCCTGCCGAGGCGCTGGGCTGTATGGCTAGCAGGAATGTGGTCGTAATCGGGGACAGCATATCACGGTTCCAGTACATCAGCCTGGCACACTTTCTAACGCGAGGCCGTTTTCAGGTGAGCCAGACAGATCGTGTGATATCTCTGCGACTGTCTGTCTGGCACTGCATTTTAACATGCACCAAGCACACACAAAAAAGTGTGTTTGCCAGGTCTGGAACGATTCCTGGGAGTGCCACTGGAACCGGTGTTGTAAGTGCCCGATGTGTGCAGCAAGTGTCAGCCTTGGGATGCAATTTGCTGTGCGTGAATGTCACAGGGACTGTGGCCACACTGTGGGGTTTGGTTTACACAGCAATCAAGCCCTAACCCGTCACCACTATCGTCTACCAACATATGGCACCTCACCACATCCCAGTAGTCTCACACAACACTAGTCATGACTGGGCCACCACACATCAGCAACATTTCAGTAACACCCCGCAAGAAGCACAAACCAGGCAAACTCCATTTTTTCAGTGCAGTTCACTAGACTAGGATAACCCTCAATTCTGAATCAGAAGCTGTCCACAGTCCCATATCATGCATGTTGCTTGTTTCATGTGGGGTTCGTGCAGAGGCCATATGACAACGAGGCTGAGGGGCT
Organism: Chloromonas sp. AAM2; assembly: GCA_004335635.1. NCBI lineage: Eukaryota > Viridiplantae > Chlorophyta > Chlorophyceae > Chlamydomonadales > Chlamydomonadaceae > Chloromonas > Chloromonas sp. AAM2. The sequence continues at coordinate 8,880 of QAXH01006281.1, forward strand.
CACTGTCACGAGCGCCAGCACTGTGCTTCCTCCTCCGACAGTAACCACCAGCGGTGAGCGCGCGTCGGAAGCGCTGGACGATAACGGGTCGCTCCTGACGGCTGATTTAGCTGGTGAAATGACGGATGACGCTCCGCAAGGCGTCGATGCATCGGGACCGGAGCCAGGAGACTCGGCAGCCGCAGGAGGAGGGGCGGCAGCTGCAGACGCATGGGAGCGCTTTTACGAGCGGACGCAGCGGTCCTTGTCGCGTGCAGGTTGTGTCAACACCACGTGTCGCTGCTACAGGTGAAGACAATTATCTCTTGCTGCTTCGCTGCTGGCCTGAGCGTGGAGTTGTGAGAAATGTTCAGGGCACCATGTGTGAACACAGCTTTCCGTCAGCCTTAGCTTTACCTTGGGTGCCTTCGCTACTAGTTAGGTGAGTTGCTCAACCAACTACAACTGGTGCTCTGTTGCACGTTTTCCATCGCATGCAGGAACACCAGCGATCACTTGCCTGGAGAGGATCCACTGAGCAAAGCACACGAGTGAGTTGAGATGGACATGCTGCGGGCTGGTCGCGCAGCACCTTCAAGGGCCACTTGCCCGCACGTACATGTGGGGTGCACATGTGCGGGTATCGAATTATGACGTTTGTCTGACTCAGCGTGTTTGAATCGCATAAACAGGCTGGAACTCAGCACTATATGCCATTCGAACATCATCAACTGGGTGCGACTCAGCGGCTCAGCGGCTCACGCCTGAATGACATAAAAGGGCTCAGTGCAGACTCAGTCATGAGAAATTAAGAAGGGGTCCAAAAGCCTTTAGATTTGCATAAGACCCAATTATGTGAAAGCAAGTGGATAGAGATTATTCAGCACCTGCAGCTCAGGCCCCTTGGATTGCAAGTAGCCAGATTGCCTGAACGCTGACTGCAGTGGCTCAGGGTCTAAGGCTTCCGACTTACAAGCCTGAAGGAAGCGCAAACAGGAGGTTTTGAGCAAGTGGCATTCTCGTTGACAAATGCGCTTTGTGTTTGACCACCTTGACCCAGGCTCCTGCTGCTGCCCCAGGTACTGGCGCATGCGCATGACTCTAGAGGATGAAAGCATCACACAGCTCTCCATGGGGCTGGTGTACGCATTCCCAGGTGAGCGGAGCAAGGGACTGCGGGACAAGACAGCATTACAAGTGATAGAGACTGCGACACAGGGACATGAAACCGGCAAGCTTCAGTCCAGATTATACCCCTGTACTGAAACCGGGGCCTGCCACAGGTTGTAGTTCAACAGATGCGAGCAAGGCTTGCCATTACGGTAGACATCTGAACGCAACAAAAGAAGTTTGTCAGTTCTGGGACAATTTTTCTGGTAAAAGAAGTTCTGTGCTGCTCGCGGCGCTTGTCTTGCTGCAGACTTTGTGACTGCAGGTGTCAACGCCTTGCGGTGGGCCTTCACAGCCACCAAGAAGGAGCCCGACATGGTCCTGTTCAACATGGGCATATGGTGAGTGGCAGGGCGCACACACACACACACACACACACACACACACACACACACACACCACACACGCGTGCACCCACCCACACACACACACACACATACATGCGTCGTTTCATTACCTTGGAATAGAGCCTGTCAGAGTGCTGTGATTGAAGCTCTTGCTGACCTGGTATCTTTGTTAGCCTCTGTGCCTTGGGTGCCTGTGCTGATTGCCGCCACCTTGAGGCTCTGCCCCAAGGCAGACTTGGTTGCGTCCCTGTGTTGCTTTGGAGCTGGTACCTGGTTAGTAGAGTAGCTGGTCCTGTTGGCGGCAGGATGTGACATGCCTACTGTTTGCTGTGCACCCAGGTGGGGGTACGTGCACAGCGGGCGCACCCCCCCAGAAGTGAGCATGGCGCATGTGGTGGCAGCCTTTGAGGAAATATTCGAGTGGGCGAGGACCTACAGAGCAAGCAAGGTGAGAAGGGTTCGCAAACCATGGCTCTGACTTTTTGTGCATAGATCTTGTTGACAAGAGTGTCAACACATCATCGTTGCCAACAGCTGTGATACTGCTTGCACTGGCTGCTCCACCAAGAGCTCTGTTGCTGATGCCACGATCAGTCGTGTTTGCTCTCTCTCTTGGAACAGGGATTGTAGCGTTCAAGGCGGTCTTCCAACTTTCATGGGCACGGGTGGTCAGTACACGCCTCTGGGTTCACGCCATCCGCCAGCCCCTGATGTCATGTGCTGGCATGTCCTGCATCTCCCGCAGGGCCTCTCCACTCGGCTGGTGTACCGCACCAGCACCCCTGTGAGCCCGGTGCAGGACAAGGCACGCACACAAGACAACTTCTGGTGAGCTGCGGCTAACTCAACATGCAGGAGCAACAACAAAACCTTGACAACTTCTTACAGAGTAAGACAAGCCAGGGAAGGACGCTGCATATGCTCCTTGTGTTGGCCGTACACATCGAACTGTCCAATGACCAAAAGCTGAAAGATACATCTGAGGCCATGTACTGTACTGTTGGCCTCCTAAGGCGGACTCACACAGCACATATCAATACGTACACCGGGCATCAGGGTCAGCCTGCAAAGCAGACACAACGTCAGCAGCCATCTTCTTCACTTCCTGTTCATAGTTCATCAAACACATGGCACGCAGAAGAGCTACTGGTTGTGACGTTGCCTTCTCGACTCCTGTTAGCACTACCTTAGACTCGCCTTTGCTTTGACCCACGACTCGACATGAGCAGCAGCCTTCGCGCCTCACCTGTCCCTTCTGACCTCAGGTGGAAGGCCTGGTCCAACCAGATAGAGCCTCTGCTCATTCCGCTAGCACGCGCTTATGACTGGGAGGTGTTCGATGCAGGGCAGGTGGTGACGGCTGCTTACAAGCAGGTGCGCACTGTGATTTCTTGATGGGACAGGAGGCAGAAGTGAGTGTGCTGCACTAGGTCGCATGATACGGGCCCAGTTTATGTGGCCACGAGAGCAGATGATTTGAAGAACTCAGAACTCAACAATGGGTGACCTTGCCCATGTGAGAAGCATCCTGGCTGACAGAATCCATGCAAGCGGTGGCCAGCTAGCGCTTGTTGCATGTGAATGAGGCCCATGCAGGGAAGGCAAATCAGTGACTGCAAAGGCAGACCCATGCATGGCTTGGAGATATCGCTGGATTCAGTCACCATGTGACCAACCATGTCACCTTGTCATCATTTCACCAACCATGTCACCATGTGATCATGTCACCATGTCATCAACCATGCCACCATGTTCCATGTCACGATGCCACCAGGCGACAAAACATGGCACCGCGTAACCATGTCACCATGCCACCATGGGACAAAACATGGCACCATGTCACGATGCCATCAACCATGCCAACATGCGACCATGTGCCCGTTCCTGCATGTGCTGCCCAGGGCCTGCTTGCCTCCTGGGACGCCTTCCACCTCTACCCCTTCATGTACGAGCAGATAAACGACCTGCTGCTCAACAGCATGTGCGGGCCAACCGGCTGGGCAGCATGAGGATCAGCAAAGAATAAGGCATGCGAGCAGTTTGATTTGCACCATATGCACTTACAAAAACTGAAGAATAAGGGAGACCAGCACACGCATCTTGCCCGGCTGCTGTTCAATTGTCTATGCGATCACCAATCATGAGTGCAGCATGGATTTTCCAATCAAAGCAAGTACAGGCGCCATGATTGAAGGTTGGCAATGGCGCAAAAACTGCCAATGACAAATAGAGAGGTCAGTTTGATTACCACCATACGCAGTTACCAAAAAAGCAGCGGAGTGACAACGAGTGCCATGTCAGGTACGTCTGCTACCACCGGTTCCAATTGCGGTCGGCAACAGTAGCAGTGATCCGTTTTTTGAACGCCTGGTTGCCAATACAGCACGCATTCTGGGATGAGAGTGTACGCTTTCTGTCCATCCCTTGATTCATTGTGGATGGTGTCAGTCCCACAGACGCAACTTTGCCTGACCGTACCGAGATAGTGTTACCTAATTGGCATACCTATTATTTAATTATGCCATGATGGTATGCACGTGAGCTGGCATGATGGTTGGATCTCTTCGAGCACTTTGACTTGCCAGCATCCATTGCAACGTAAGCAGCATATGAAGGTTCATCTGCCCGCTAGATATATGTGCACGGTCATGGCGCTGGCCGACCGCTTGCACAACTTTTGTGGCTGGTTTTGTGGGCTGCACGTGAGATTTGCTCCACTGTCCAATCCTATAGTTGCATAGCTTTATGCCATAAACGCTTGATTGGTTTGCAACTTCGACATTACGTGTCTGGAAGTTCCGTCCAGAGGTGTTTCCATCATTAGTTGCAGGTGAGCTCTACAGTTCTTTTTGTCTCCTTTCTGCTAAGCAGAAGGACAGCCTGCGCAAAGTGTTTTTTCTTGTGTTCTCAGCTCCGAAAACTTGGTGCTGCACACATGCTCACGTGCTGTGACTGGAGTAGCATCGTGCTCCACGCGTGGCTTCCGATGTAATGCGTGCCCCTGGGACATGCACGTGTTTACAGGTAGATATCAGTTGCAGCGTTATATATATGTTACAGGTTACAAAAAGCCATGCTCAGCCACTGGCTGATGGCATCAAAACTTGTTGAACACCAACCTTGACCTTGCTGTGTGAAGCTAGTTACAGAGTACAAAGACAGTGATACAAAGACAGTGAGTACAAAGCCATCTCTTCTGAGCCCGACGAGTGTCTGCACATGAAGGCACTCTGTAGCATGGCTGCTTTTCAGGATCAAAGAAATCAATTCTTGACTCTGGAACACAGGACATCAACGAGGCAATGCAATTCAAAAAGTGCGGCCCCCTTGCACGCAACATTCGGTGTGACCAAACAACGGCATTTCTTAACAACAAACCGAGAGCAGTTGCATGCATCAGTAACCTGACATAATTTGCATCTGTTAATGACGCGGACAAGAAGTTGCCCATGTGCCAGCATATTCCAACAACACCAAGTGATGACGGCATTTCTTGTCCTAAACCAGCCGTGGCAGCAGTTCCATAGCCATGGACGCAATTGCTCTATCTGCCACTAGCTTGGACTTGCACAATCTCTCACTCGAGTCACTCACACATATCACGCTTCTGCCCGGTGTCACGCATGCGCGGAATGGGAAGCTGAAGGCATGAAGGCCAAGAGAAGGAGAGCACAGCAGTGCCCAGGAAATGCCTGGCGCTGCCTGTCCGTGGAACGAAGCCAGCTGAAAGAAATGAAAGGAAGGACATGCAAACTGTCCGGAAATACGCACATGCAACTGGCCGGGCCTGTAAAGGAAAAGTCAGTACAGCATGACTTCAGTCACCAACAAGCGAAGGTCAGCTGCCAAGGCAAGGCAGTGTCGGTCATAAGGTACAAGTCGAGGCGATGGAGGTGAGCATGTGAATCCTGCTGCATGCACTGGCATGATACGGCTTGAAAGGACCAGCCTGTGCTGTGCCGTGCAAGGCCTGAACTGCCTGTGAAAAGGAACGACGCTAGGCCTCTGGTGACTGGGTGTACATTGGGCAAGCAGTGCATGCGCCCAGTGTACATATGCATATGCTAAGCTTCAACAGCATGCGCTGTGATCAAGCATTCATAAGAGGCACGGACTCACCAACTTCAACACCCAGGGAAGCAGCACGTCAGCTGCACAGTATGAGCAGGATGTGCGCGTGCACTTGGGTGTGCACTGCATCTGTCACAGCACCAAAAGCGCTGCAAGTGAGCTGCGCATCAGAAAAGTTAACATAACGACCTTGCGAACGTTAGCACAACAAGGGTCGCAGTCAGACATTGTCATAAATTCCGTTTACCAGGTGGTTCAACAGCAGCCAATTTTCTGATCCTGCCAAATAACAGGCTTGACATTCACAGTATCACTCACTGTTCAAAACACTGCGGGAATTGCTGTTGATGCAAAACATAAGACACTGACATGCGACGGACATACAACTCGCAGAGCCATCATATCAACTATGACTGAGATAATTCATAAAACCACTGAATGCCAACAGGCACGCCGAAAATGCATGGCGCAGCCATACTTGTTCAGCAACCGGAAAAGCAGGGTGATAACCCTGCTAGGCTGCGTAGCTGACCTGCTGTACGTGCCCTGGGCATAGCATGCAACCATGTGCCATCAACATGAGCATGCAATCATGTGCAACCCAGCCATAAACGCTTGATATAACGCTTTGCATCACCTCATGCACGCGGGGTTTCCAAGACTAGCCCGTCAGGCTTTCCTTTGAGCCTCATTCCGAGTATGCGCGCCAAATGGCCCCATGGTCTGAACAAGTGCTAGCCCGCCTTGTGGCTGACTGCCATATGCGAAAGGACTCACAGGAGGCAGACCCTTTTCAATCCTTTGCCATGGCAGCCAAGCATAAGGTGCCCTGCACGTAATGCCCTCATCACGAGGCTACGACGTGCAAGAGACTGTATTAAACACCCTCGCCAACTGATCAACATCGGTGCCAGTTTGTCCTGACTGGCACCGATGATGGGCAGCACCAAGCGTCTACCACCTTGTGTGCCTGGCCTGGCCAACCTGCCACAGGCTCCACATTGACCCTGAGACGTGCACAAGGATTTTCACTCGGTACTGGCACAGACAGGCGTGCCAGGCGTCTGGCACTTAACCTTACTCGATGTGCTACAGCACTTCGTGCCGTCGTGGTGTGCCCAGGGACGGCAGGAAGCCGGTGCCCTGCTGCATGTCGCCCGTGTGAAGGCAGGGCGAGCCCATGACAAGAGAAGGCGCCAGGCCACGTGCTTGCTTGCCCGGGGTGACGGGCGCGCCAGATGGTGATAAGACCATACCCGTTGGCAGCCCATTGTAAGTGTCGTTGCCTCCGCTGTCGAGGCGTTCCGCTCCGGCACCCTGCACACCAACCATTGGCTGGACCTTCCGATTGGCCAGGGAAATAGCTGGCGCCGCTGCGTTGCCATTCACCCCAGCCGCGCCAGAGGAACCATTGCGGTTGCGGTGATTGGATGGCGGCTTTGCCACGTTGGTCATTGCGAAACCCTGGGCGCCTGTCAAATTCAGAGGTTTGACAACAGGCCCAAGGTTGGTGGCGTGTTGCGTGACGTGGCTTCCTCCCGCGCCTGTGCCCTGGCCGTTGCTGCTAGTGTTGGCCCACATGGTCTGGTCTTCCTGTCCTGCTGGTGACAGTACTGTTGCTACTGCTGCAGCTTGTGTCAATAGCCGAGGGGCAGTTGTTCCCGTCCCTCCACTGGTAGATGCATAGAGCAGGCCGCCAGCGGTCGCTGTGCGGGGTGTGGAAGGCACCTGCGATGACGCATGCACCTTGATTCAGTTCTTCATTTAAAGAGTTTGATAGATAGGACTGACGTGCTGATCAACAGCAAGCTATCGTGGTTGTTTGTTCGCTAAGAGTTTGACAAAGCACTTCCTCAGTGGCGAGCCTGAATCACGTGAAGTTTGAACCGAATACGGCAACCCTCTCTACACATTTCAGCTCCATCAGATGTGTGCAACGACTTATAGTGCCCGGCAATGCTATAGCTCAGTGTAGCGTGGTGGCAAGTGCTTGCAAACACACCTGCTGCTGTGGAGGTGGGGGCGCAGGCAGGGCGCGTGGTGTGGCACCAGTGGCAGCGCGAGGAGCGGCAGGGGACGCAAGCGATGCTGCTGCTGCATCCCCGGCCACCCAGCGATGTGCCAATGCCTCGTCCGGTGTAATGCGTGTGGAGGGGTCCCAGCGCAGGCAGCTGCTGAGAAGGTCCAGAAAGTCCGGGTCCGCGCCCCGCAAGACGGAAACGAGCGAGCGCGCAGCTGCAAGTAAGGCCAGGAAAGGCACTTGTGAAAGCCTGGCGGACGCCAGACAACAACTGCGCCAGCACAAGTGTGGCCAGCAGGCCGGGAGTGATCAAGCTACAATGCCAATAACGTGCGCAAGAGCTGCGAGCGACAATAGCTAGGACTAGGTAGAGGGCGATAAGACTAAGATGAGCAATAATGGGCGGCGAACAACACCTTGCACGCTTCCCTTCGCCCCTTACATGGTGTATGCGTCTTGCCATGGCTGTTTGCAGCTAGGCGTGGCGCTCCTGTTGAGTCGAAGAACAGCTTGCGCCTGGACGCCGTTGCCAGGAGCTCCGCGGGTGGCATGCCAATGACCTCCATGATGCAGGCTAATTGTTCCTGCTCGTCCTCGCCTGCGCATGATAAGCACACCGTATAATCTTGTACCACATCACACAAAAGTTGTTTGCACAAAACAGAATACGTTGAACTACTCCAGATAGCTTCACACAAGGCAGAACACAGGTCGTTGTGGATAGCTTGAGGCAGGCTGATGGATTGATTCGTCACCAGTGCCGCAAACCGCACTCCAAAGCCAAGCATTGTGTGATTCACTGAATGATGTGTGCCTTACCCGGAAAGAGGGGGTAGCCAGTGTACAGCTCAGCCAAAATTGCTCCAAAGGACCACATGTCAATCTCGCAACCGTATGCCAGGCCAAGAATGACCTCTGGAGACCTGGAGGGTGCCAACAGGCAGAGGGCCGCATTGATGGATCACATGGTATCGTTGGATCGCATGGTATTTAGCACACAGAAGAGACACCGGCAAGATGATCACTCTTCTGCACAACACCACTTGACACTCCAAGCGAACAGCAACTTTTGGTATTGCTTTTATTTGCTTATTTTCAAGTACCTGTAATGCTCTTACCTGTAGAACCGTGACTGGATGTATGTGTAGACTTTCTCATCATTGAAACAGGATGAGCCAAAGTCAATGACCTTGATGACCGAGCGGTTGGGCTGCCGCAACAAGATGTTCTCCGGCTTGAGGTCGCAGTGAATGATGCGCAAGCCCTGAAAGACAACAACGCCAGCATGACACCATTCAGGGGAACAACCAAAAGATCATCGCATTACCACCCCTGCAATCAGCATGAGCTTGTCATCATACGGTAAAGGTCACAAACAACAGGCCTGCCGATCTTTTCCCTTTGTAGATGTGCAGTCACGATTGCTTACATAGCCATGACATGCAGACAAAGCGATGTCGTCAATGGCTGCCCCTTGTCACCTTGAGATACCGCAGTGTGAGCAGAATCTGGTGCGCAAACCGCCGAATGAGCCCCAGACTGAGGCCGGCGAAGTTGTTCTGCTTGACAAACTCGTACAGGTTGACTGACAGCATCTCAAAGGTGATGCACAGGTGGTTGCGGAAGATGAAGTGGTCCTGTGCACACAGGGGATGACCGCATAAGGGTCTTAATAAACGTGGTCCCAGTGATAGTTAGCCCAGCTGGCCAGCATACAGTGCGGCACAGCAGCCTAAAACATCAGGTGGCCGCCAGAGTTGTGCTAACAACACCTTAGTAAATTGTGAAACAGCACGTTCTGCGTATTAGGCTGTAGCGGGTACTAGACCAGCAGTAGTTTAGTGGCGCAGTGGCATTATTCAGTACAGCAGGTTTTGTAGTTCACTGGCAGTAGATCTGCGACATCAGCATCTATGCCTCACCTGCATATGGATGACGTGGTGTTCATCGCTCGGGTCGCACTGTTTGAGGTGCTGCAGCACCTTGAGCTCAACAAGCGCCTGCAGACAACACACACGACAACGTTTCATGCATCAAGATCAGCAAGTCAACTGTGCCATGCTGGCCGACCACCCCGTTTGATTGCCACTCCCACCTCCTATTGCCTGTAATGTCCTCCAGCGATTCTAGCCCACCCAAGCCGCATCAGCTTCTGGACGACTGCCGTGAACCCTGTCAGCCCTCCACGGCTACTGGTGTTTCCTGCCCCAGACCTCACACACGCATGTGCTGTGCTGAACTGAACTGAACGGCCCACCCTGCTTCCTCATTGCCACCACCTATTAAAGTGTTTTTTGCTCCTACTTGTAAGCTGACAGCAAAACACGTACTGGAAAGCAGGACGAAGCAAAAGCACAGGTAAAGCATGCAAAAAGTCCAAACATATGAGATTTGAGGAAAGTTTACCCTGCCTCCCACTACCACCAGCACCTCCATTCCATGCAGTGTCCCCCAGCTTGTCTTGCCCACATGCTTCGCATGTCTGCCCACATGCACCCCATGTCTGCCCATATCAGTTGCATGCTCCAACGCTCTCACACACACACACACACACACACACACACACACACACACACACACACACACACACACACCTGGTGGTGG